>DWTO01000244.1:0-23911 GCA_018244755.1 Jemadia pseudognetus
AAAAGAGAAAGTGGATATATTGATCGCCGGAAGCCTCCGTTTAAAACTCTTTTTGAGATTTCAATAAAGGTACGTCTATATTCGTGATTGTGTAAATGTAAAACATTGTTGTAATAAAAAGTTTATGTAGTCTGAAACAATATTCTACTGTGTGTTAGCAACTACGGTAACTTTCAGTATGCATTAATTATTGCAAATTGTTGATAGGAGGTTAAACATTACTTGAATTTACATATGATGATACAATTGACAATGACGTTCTGACAATTATGTCCGAGCGTAATAATTTAACAGTTATGTCATTAGGCCATTCATCTGACAATTATTTGTACGTGACAGTATGTCAGACCGTAATTTTTTTGTAGCCTCACTAAACGTGAAAATCATATTTTTAATCACCGCCTTTATAACTAACCGATCAAAGGACCACGAAGAACATAATTTCGTGAATTAACAATGTCTTAAAAATTACCAGTGCTTGTTGGTCTTTTATATTTGAATCCCAAAGTTAAAAGATAATAAAATTAGATGTACCAACGAATGCCCTCAAGCGTTTGAATTAAATTAATCTTGATATCAGTGCCTATTTATCTTCATTTCAATTTTGGCATTTCAGATGTATATTACATTATAGGCAAAAAATTATTTATATATCATACTAAAACCAAGTAAATAAAACTAAACGTATGTTTTAATTAACCAACATTTTTAAATTTTGGTTAAGAGGAGCTGGGAAAATTTTAAAGGAAAAATTTAACTCATCAACTGTACATATCAAGAGGAGTTTAATGATTATCATCATTAACAATTGTATTGTTGGACATAGGGTCTTTTTTATATTCATACGCCTTATTGAACTTTATGGAAATTGGTGTGCATGTTTGCTCATGATAATTTAAAATACTCTAACACAAATTGTTCGTAGTGTGAACGCACCGCAATGTCCTGAAACTGCAAATAAAATCTCGTATCGCAGAGCGGGAATGCGATCATCCGATGCTATTGCATTCGGCAGTTTTATTGCATTTCTATGTGTAATAAAACTCCCTAACACTTCAATTTAATATTTAACTTGAGCAATATTCAATTGAGAAACACTAAATGGAAAAGTATGGTCATTTGAACCGCGATATGTTTTAATGTGAGTAAAGTTTGAATATGTATATCTGTGTTTTAATTAGAAACGTCACGAGCAGGCTTACAGAGTTCCACATGTTACAAGCATCGGTTTTTATGTATTTTATCATATTAAAGTGCCACACGAATACAGTTACATACATTACGTACTAACCGTAGCCGTAACCCGTAAAGGCCAATTTGGAATTCTTTATTTAAATGTGATACATCCCCTTACGTTTCTGAGTTATTAAATAATAAAGTAATATAAGGTTTAGTCTTTATATATACATATATATATACATATATATATACAAGATTAATAACTACTAAATCACTTTAGTTATATTTACCACGGTCTGACATTAAAATAAAGAAACAGAATATCACGTCTGTAATCCCCGAAGAGGTAGGCAGAGAAGTGTACTACTCCCACGTTTTACCAGTTACGTTTACGTCCCATCGTAGAATGCGTGATAAGCTTATTGCTATACACCAGACAGAACATTGCAAAACATTACCCTCATCATATAAAAAAAATACTTAGTAACTGTGTACATGTATTAATTTTGCCCCCACACGAGCCAACTCGTTATAAAACAGTAGGTAGTACATCAATCTCCATCAGTACGTCGAGTTGTGATAAATCCAGATACGTATTGAAAATCCCCGCTATCTGTGATAAATGTGTGCAGCCACATGACTCATTCCACGGTTATTTATGAAAAGGATTACGAAAAGCCATCCAATTGAGTACTCCGTCGATACACTGCGAACGCAATATAATTTTTGTGTTAACATGAAATTGCTTAAATTTTTTCACATCTTTGTCTCTTTGTTCATTCATTCATTTGTTTTTCTTGTCAATTATACTTCTTCGGTACATATAATGTCAATTTTACTGTCGTTACGATTTCTTTGCGTTTTCTTGCCGTCTTTACCGCTCCTCGCTCGCAATCCAATCAGCTCGGCTTTGGATTGCTCTACTGTAGAGTACCTACGTCAAAAAAACGTTTTCAAAAAATTCCTTTGATAAAGGAGCGTACGTTATTTCGTTTCTCCTTTTATTTCTTGGAATCTCTTCTTATCTCACAAAGCCAAGTTGTCAACCATCTGTTTTCATAAAGTTAGGTGACAAATTCATGATAAGTATAGTAAAATGACTCACACACACAAAATATCCATTTTTTACACGTAAGAAGAAACGTCCTCTTTCCTTTATTTCTATATTACGCTGTATATTTACCAAATTTGCTTTGTTTGGCTTAGTTTTATTAGAAGTTATTTATTAATGTAAGAAATATAAACAAATAGTATTAATAGTAAGAAATACAAATATATCGTATGGCCCTTAGCCTGTTATCACCGAAAACGCCGATATACATAGGTATGTTCAATAAACAAATTTAAACTACGGTTCACGCTGATTGGGTAGATTTTCATTCATAAACATTATGTCACACCCAATTGCAATATTTGCCTAATTAAAAAATAAAAAGTCGACTGTTGATCGACAGTTCCAGAGTTTGATCTCTGCGTTGAGAAAAGTGTTTATAGCTTTTCGTAGCTTCAAATTCCAAACAGTACTTTGAAGCCTGGTTTTGTACTCGGTCTTTGGCAAAAGGCTCAGCTTCTATTCTATGCAGGAAAAATAATAATGAAAATATACTACACTCCTGAATCTATACCTTCGGAGAAATACAGACATAATCTTAAATTGAAAAATAAAATACATTTTGTTTTGTTATTTTATTGTCTTTTATTTTATTTATTAACATTCGTGTTTTTTATTTCTTACTTCGCCAGTCTATATTTCTGCTCACTTTTTTTTCGTGGGCTGCATATTTCTCATTTCTGAATAAACGTTCTCCCAGTTATAATTACGATGTGCCTCTTCCGTTTCTGTTTGTCGATATTGTTATTATTACGAAAGGTAAAGTAAACAAACAAGCCTCAGTATTAAAAATTTTACTCACAAGTAAATAAACAGTAAATAACGTATGCGCCACTGTCTGAATACTTAATTAAAATTGGCGTTTTTATTTTTAGCTTTTACGGTCTGACCAAGTATTAAAATGGCGCGTAAAAACGGACATCAAATATTGCTGGTTACGTAATTAAAGAGTAATATCTATGTATATTCTATTAATATAAGGGTATACGGGTAATGGAAGTTTTATGTAATAGTTAAATAATTACTTTAATGGAAATTAACAACAATTATTTACACAGGTCACTCTTCTTCCCACCTTTCTTTGTAGAAAAAAGAAAGTTTTGTGCCTAGAATAAAAAAAACACAAAGTTAAGCCATGACAATATATCTCCGATCCTATAGAGCAAAATATACTCTAGTTAAATTATATCGAAATCGGTTCAGTGCCAGGTATTTTTGCATTTACAATTCATTAGATGGGATTAAGAACACACATACGCACACACACATACACACAAACACAACTGTTGCGTTTTTGTAATTGCTTTCTGAGTTTTTATGATTAATTATCATTAAATAAGAAACTAATGTTCACCAGACTTAGAGCCCAACAGCCCGGAAAGTAATTATGAAATCTACATACGGTGTATATGATATTAACGTTTAACCTTTTCAGTTGTTCGTTTTTGTCATTAATAATAAAAATATCATGTACGCAACTGTATTTTGTTATTACCTCCCATTGCAAACATTTTCATTCCATAGAAAACTGGAACGACGTGCATGGCATGTTTTTGGCTGGATGACGGGGGTTCGAAATTAGCTAGGTATAGAAAGTGTACTTATCTATACTTAGAGTAATTAAATCTACCGATAATGTTCACGTGGAAAATGTAGATTAAAACTGGGCAAAATGTGTAAAAATTGATATAATATTAAAGTAGTATACCGTTTATACTTTGGAGAAAATTTGTTGTGAAATTAGGTACAAGGTATAGTTTAAACTATTCAATTGCAATAAACATATCGACATATACTCGTACGTTTAACAGAGCGCAAAGTACTCCAAAAAACGTGTCCCGATAACTCAGATTGTCATTATTTTATCAATGACATTTTACATGGCCGTTATGTAAGAATTGATATATTACAATAAATATTCCGCTACCGAATTAAAACTAACTCTTTTGAGGCATTTAATGAATAATCTTCAAGAAATATTTGTATCATAACTATAAGTAAAAACTCTGTCATGATCAGCACATCAGCATTTATTATTCCACTGGTAGATATAAGACATCATCTAACGTGTGCCACAATACTTTCCTAACTTTTTAAGGTCACGCATTCTTAAGGTCGAACGCATCAGAGAGCATCCCATAACGCATCTACTTATTCGTGGTGTTCAATCCAACACTCCTCCGTCCCAAAGACCATCGATTCTACCATGCACACGGCTAGTGCATTGCCATATCAACTTGGACCTGTATCAGTAACCTTAGTTTTATTTTTGTGAGAAACATTGATAAGAGTATCTAATTAGAGACAAGTACGTAATAGGTATACTGTATTAGTCTTCGATGTTCACGGAATACATTACAAGCTGTAGAAGAAATACATTACGAGTTGTAGGATACAACCCTATTCTTACGCGACAAACAGAAATAAAGCATCGTTTTCATTATTTTTGCATATTATATACCAGTTGTCTGTGGTTTTGTGACGTCTTAATCGGAATACGAATGTATCCAACACAAGTTAGAACCACGAAAATATTTTTTGACTTAATAACGGTATTGAAACAACTACACCGGTATTGCAAAAATACCGACCTGACTATATAATTAAATCAAAATAAATAAATAGATTTTGTAGTAGCGGTTTGAAGTCTGGACATGTGCCCGGTGTATGGCAATAAGCTCACCGTCTATTCCAGCTATTCCAAAACAGGACGTAAACGTACCTGGTAGAATATGGCAGTGTACCTAACTGTTTATTTACCTATTCAAGGATTACAGGCGCGATGTTACGTAATAACATATATAAACTTATAGTCTTGCAATTAGCAACTGAAGTGCCATTTTACATAACGCAATCAGCAGTTAGTCTCATGTTCACTAGGGGTACATTTTACTGCATGATGTGTAGAGTTATTAAAGTGGTGGAGTTGAGCACGTACGATAATATAAAATGAACTCGTTTTTTTGGTATTACCGTGATGGAGTTTTTAAAATTAGGCGACCATTGTACAAAACTGCTGTTTTGTGTCAAAAATGCTCCTTGCTTTTCATGTTAGTAACAAATAATGAATATTTTTATGTCATTTTGTACTAACTGTTATATACATAGCTATTGTTACGAATATAATATTATGAATAATGCGTCTCGGAATTTAGGATTACAATAATCTCACTGGCGCAAGTACTAAACATTCAGTATCTGAATGATAAATTATAAACTACTGATAAATCAGATATTGTCTTGAGTATCGATCGTGAAATTCTTTCAAAATATGCACTCTACATAACTGTGTAGAATATTAGATTTTATTGTGCATGTATACACAGGGCATTATGATTCGTTTGTATTCAATGTGATTGAGTCAATGAAAATCTCGACATGAAAGTTTTTTATATTCAACCATTCAGAGTGTATGTACATATTATTATGTACATAGAAGTAGCACATCAGGTCCGTTAGGGTAAAAGCTTTGGTCACTCGCTCGTATCTACCCTATACTATAAGTGACGTAGCGTTACGATACAATGATGACAAATAAGGTATTTTATTAATTAAAATGTTGTAATAATACTAATCACATAAATCATTTTGTAAAGAGGTGCACGCCAGCGTTGAAACAGTAAAGTGCGGAGAATCAATTCAAACTACACTATTTTTAATTGTTGTAGCCTTGAATGTACAAATTGTACATTAGCCATTACAAAGAAGTATTTCTAGTGTACTTTCATGTATTTCTTTTTCAAATTACGTGTTTCAATGTGGCAAGTTGTTAACGAAGCCAAGACACCCTGCTTTATTGCCGTCGCTAATGTACAAAATCCTGTATTAAACCTCCACCAGATAAAAAGTTAAAATTATCTATGTAGTAGATACAAGTAAGGCAGTCGTAGACAACATAGCAGGATATCGAGCAATTTACACGCAATAAAGAGTATAAGAATATTTTGTGAGCTTATTTTTAAGGTTCAGTAGATTGTATGGTAGGTGTTAAAGAGTAGGAAAAAAAGACGGTTGAATCTTAAAATAGTCTCATTAAGCGCAGTGCAGTTAATGCATGAGGTAACGACGCCCTCAGACTACCCTCATTCAGATTTCTGTGAATGACAGAGACGAGATGACGAGAAAGAAATTCACATTCTCAATTTTATAGCACTTTTGTTACTAACATCACGCCAGGATTCTTGAAGGGTATGCAGAGATCGGCAAGTGTCAAATATTTGTAGCCTTGTAGACCTGAAGTTGTTCTTGTTTATTTATTTATTTATTTATTTATTTATTTACAATGATTCAAACTAAATCTACCATTACAGGCAATCCAATTCGATAGATTAGTAGGAGAGAAAACAAATAATATGTATTGAAAACAGGAAATTAATTAAGGTAAACGTAATATCACAAAAAATAAAAAAGAATTAGATTACATACATTTCAGAAATATGTCAAAAATACTTAAGATGTCAAAAAATATGTCAGAGTATGTCAAAATAATATGTCAAACTAGTACAATTTACAAAAATATAGGGTGAACTGGTCCAGCGTGCAACTAAAAAGGTCCGTATGACATGCCACGGTGTTGAGCGCTCGCAGTGCCCGAGTGAGCGGTGCATTGCGCAGCAGGTTGGTACGCGCGTGCCGCAGTGCCAGCAGCGGCGGTCGCCGCCGACGCGCCACGCTGTTCTCAGGCGCGTATAACATTAGCTGCTCCAGAATAGCAGGATTGTCCAGCTCACCGCGCAGTACCCTCAACAGGTATTTCGCCAAGGCGAGCTCTCGCCGTGTTTCCAATGTGCTGTATCCCACCATGCCTATCACGAACAAAGTAGGATACAACAAAGGGTAGCCCGGGTAGACTCCGTACATTTTTAGGTAGAGGAACCTGGTAAACTTATTTTGGATGCGTTCCACCATTAATTTATACTTGCTCTCACCCGGAGCCCATATAACCGAGTTACACTCCAAATGACTCCTGACCAAAGCTTCATATAAAGCGCGCAAAGCATCAAAGTTGGTAAAACTTGTCGCTTGCCTTAATATGAAGCCTAGGTTTCGGTACGCTTTTTTGCATACCTCGGTTATATGGTCCCGAAAGTTGAGATCAGAGGTAAATCTAACGCCCAGGTCCCTCACCTTCGTAACATGCCTCAGGGGAACGTTCCCTATGCAGTACGAAAAGTGCCGAGGAGCACGAGCGCGACTGAAAGCGAGCACGGAACATTTTTCAATGTTGAAGTGCAGCCTATTCCTGTGACTCCACTCAACAATGTTGTCAATGTCCCGTTGCAGTCTCGAGTGGTCTGTTGTATCACCCACTTGACGTATTAACTTGAGGTCGTCAGCATACAATAGGCACGTAGAATTTTGGACCACCTCTGGTAGATCATTAACCATGATAAGAAATTGGAGGGGTCCCAAATTACTACCTTGGCTGACGCCAGATCTTGTATCGTACTGTTCCGAAAGGCATCCGCCGCAGTCGACATACTGACGCCTGTCCCGCATATAGCTGGCGAAAAAGGACAGTGTATGTGGCGTACAACCTACGCCAGCCAGCTTCGCCAGCAGGACGTCATTATCCACAGTGTCAAACGCCTTCCGGAAGTCAAAGTAGGCGACATCCACTTGCCGCCCTTCATCCACCGCCGGCACCAGCTGCGTCATCAAGTGCAGCAGGTTGCCCGTCGTCCCGCGCCCGGGGCGAAATCCGTGCTGTGCATCAGATAACTGGGCCCTCACTTGCGTATACAGTGCTTGGTGAATAGCCGACTCAAACACCTTGGCAACCGCACAAAGAATTGCTACCGGTCTGTAGTCGCTGGGCTCCGATCCACCCTTTCCCTTCGGTACTGGTACCACTCGGGTGAGTTTCCACCGGTCCGGAAAGGTCGCCTCTGCTAAGCATGTATTAAACAGATGCAGCAGAGGCTCCTCCAGAACAAGACGGCAGTCTTTGAGGACGTATGGTGGGATTCCATCCGGTCCTACAGAGCGTTTCGGTTGGAGCCGCGCGAGGGCGCGAGATACGTTCGCCCGAGTGAGGCGCGCCAGGTGCACGCGCTCGCTGCCGCCCACCGCCGCGCTCGCCGCAGATACATCTAGCCGCGCCCGCTCTGAGCTATACACGGAGTGAAAGAACCGGGCAAGTTCATTCGCACAGTCCTGCTCTGAAAGTGTACTACCGTTTTTAATTAATTTACACCGTCTCGAGTCACCCTTCTTAGATCTTACAAAATCCCAGAATGTTTTGGGGTCAGAAGCGAGGTTTCTCTGGACGCGTTCTTGATACAGGTCATGAGCGATTGCAATTTCCATTTTCACTTTCGCCCTGTACCTAGAGAACTGCTCGTAGTCGCGTCGACTCTTACTAATTTTATAACTTTTATGTAGTTTGTATTTTATTTTTATATTTTTAATGATTTCTGGCGTATACCATACTGGATAATTGTGTCTGTAATTTTCTACTTTGTACTTCTTATTTTGAGTTAAACGTTCATCAAAAATATTATTTAATTTATTATAAAAAATTGTTGTTGCTAAGTTAGGATCATTAGTCTTGTACATTTCGGCCCAGTCAATGTTCAATATGGAATTGTATAATTTATTGAAGTCGGCTTTATTAAAGTTCCACTGCTTACCATGGGATGATTTTTTGTTATCTACGCTCGACCCAAAGGAGCAGCGCGCAGCGGCGCGGGCGGCGGCGACTGCGGGGGCGGCGGGAGCCTCAACGGCGAGTGGCGGGTGGTACGCATCCACCGGCCGCACCGCCTCATAAGCCGCCGCCACCGCCACGCCGCCGCGCGCGCTCAGTACTAGGTCGAGCTGCCTACCGTGACAGTTCGGGACCGTATTGCACTGGACAAGTTCACAAAATGACACAAAATATTCATAGTAGCTAAGAACATTATTACTATTACATGAGTACAAATTGAAGTCCCCTAATATAATTACATTTTCTTTGTATCGAACACATACTTTTTCAAACAGATTAAACATAGCTAGGTACTCGTTTTCCCCAGTCCGTGGTGGAATATACACGACACAGCAGGCGAATAAGAATCGATCGTGCTTATAAACGGTTGCACACACCAGTTCAAAGTTATATTTATTTACGTCAATCCCCCCTGACACGGATACCTGCCGCAGCTCGAACTGAGGGGCGGCCGCTAGCAGCACACCACCCATCTTGCGGCCGTCCGCGCGATCGCAACGCAGCACGGAGTAACCGGGTGGTACGAACTCCGCGTTGTGAATGGACTCGTTGCACCCGGTTTCGGTGATCGCAAACAGGTCGGAACCCGATGATTCCAACATGGATAAAAACTGTGAAGTTTTGGTACGGAGGCCTCTTACATTTTGGTACCAAATGTTAATTATTGTATTGTTTCTTAATCTGTTGCTGACCATTTTTTGAGGAACGAAAAAACACCCATTCGTTGTACTCGGCATTTTTTGGCCATATGCTTGGATTAAGTAATTTGGCAAAATCGTCCTCAGTAACACTGATGCGAAATGAGGAGTATCCTCTTTCAGTTCTGTGTTGCAACTTACTAACCTCTACAAAATTATTTTCGCCCAACACTTCTCTAATATAGTCAATTAAAGCATTCTCTGTCGTATCTTTAAGAAGCCGCCAAACATGTAGGTACTTTATACGTTCAACAGCTTTTATTTTGAGACCCATTGAATTAATTCCCTTGCTGATCGGGTTTATTTTCCTAGCCCCATTAGAGACACCACTTCGTTCTAAGTTTATATTTGAACTAGGTGTTTCCACTTTGTCCTTGTCAGTGATCACCGCTCGGCGGCGCCAACGCCTTGGCTTTACATTGACCCAGTCATTCTCATCCAGTTGAATGGGATTTTCCTGAGTGGAATTCTTGTTACCAACGCTACACGCCTCGGGCAGCGACGTACTGTCCAGTGTACACGCCCGCGCCGATAATGATGTCCGCGGCGGGGAGGCGAGCGCGCTCGCGTGTTTCTTCCGAGTGGGCACGAAGACCGACGGCTTCGCCCGATCTCTGGCGTCAGGTATTGGTTGCTGTGAGAGCTGACTTATCTGTTTACCCTCACTATTGTCGTTATTTTTATCAAACGCGATTGCACAAGAAACTTCACTAGCACATACGAGACTTTTAATTGTACGATTTTGTTCTTGAATAGTATTTTCAAGCGAAGTAACTTTGTTTTTCAGTTCCATCACAGTTTCAATGAGGTACTTAATAGCACTTTCCACAGTTTGCGTCGCCATATTAACTGTTTTTAAATTATTTAACACGGAGCATGTAAACACCTTCCGATCGCTACGAGTGCTGACGTTATACTTTTATACGGAACCGTATGAAATACGTACCGCACGAGCATGCTCTAAGGAGACACTTTATTCAGTATTTTTAGTTCCCCACAAGTTTTATCGGTCCCGACATGCTACGCGCCGCGCGGGTGCTACGAACTGGGGCTACGAGATACGCTACGGAACTACTTATATTGCTTCATTTTTATTACAACGATACATACATTTCATATTGCAATGTTTTGCGAAGTTAATATAACTATTTATACAGAGCATAAAACCGCTACGGCCGTTATTCCAAAGTATGATAGGGAATCTGGAAAGAAAGGTTTTCGTTAGACATTTTATTATGTGTACGTATTATTATAGAATACCGTTTTGTCTGAAAAGAACCATCATTTTGATGTTGAAATATTATCATAAGCAAAACGCTTCTACATTTTCAGGTTACTCTTCGTTCTTAAATTCACTCTGTTCACGAAGTTAAAATTAGTAGTCATGTATTACGTACAAATACGACTTTGTAACCAATTTAGTATCTCATTTAATCGGTGAAACGGGGGAGTATACGTCGACACCGAATAAAGTAGAAAATTATTTATAAGTAATTTCACGCCACTAATTTCCGAAGAGGTAGGCAGAAGAGTGTAGTACACTCTCATGTTTCACCAGTTACGTTTACGTCCCACTATGGAATAGTTGGTAAACCTATTACCCTACATCGGACACATACCCAGACTCCAAGTTACTACTAGAAAATCTAACTTAGAAAAATCTTATAGTGCCCGAATCGAGATTGGAACCCAGTACCTCTCGACCGGCTATCGTGTTTGCAACCGACACGACCAACGAGGCAGTCTAAAATCACATGGTAGTAAATAAGTAGAAATCCTTGGAAATAAAAGTATTCTATAGATATAATAATTTATTATAATTCTGTATAAAATATCGCTTATAAAATGAAACCGCTAAGTAGAATCTTGACAAATGTCATTTGTATATTATTTTGACGTGAAAATAAATTCGATAATCCAATCAGTTTTTCTAACGTTAAAGAAACAAACTAAGAACAAACTTTAATTAAAATTTTCCACATCATTCAGTCTAAACGTGTTAAAGTCCATATTTTTAATAAATATGGCACCAGATTGCTGGAATCTATAAAATCGTATCCCACGTGGAACGTGCTACCGGGGACGCTCTGCGTCTTTTTTTTCTCTTTATCGCTGGTCGACTACGCCCGCGTATCTGCGAACTTGTGACACTAAAAGAAACATTACGCCTTCTCGTATATGAGAATTTATGTAGATTGTACCTCTCGCTATAAATTTAAAATGTTTATAAATTCAAACTTGAGTTTGGTAACAATCTCTGGTGCAATGCGATTATTTGTTAATAGACAAAGAAATATAACTAAATGATAATAATTAAATAATTTTTTATTAATTTCACACTTGCCTAAAATTTTCGTCATTCGCCTATTATGGTTGATTAATACAACATGTCATTAAGCATTGTAATAACAAGAAAATGGGTAAATTATCATTGATTGAGGTGATAGTTACAGAAAAAACAACAGTGACGTTGGATAGAAATGGTAGTAAAAATGAACAGGTTAGGTAAATTGCTGAAATAAACGGTAAAAAAAATCTGATAAATATTTTTTCGTTTTTGGTTGATGGTACTTCTTAGTAAACGTATTTAGCGAAATGTGGGAATGTACTATACTGATTTGCCTACCATTTAAGGAATTACAGGCGTATTGTTAAGTTTTATTAATAATTGTTGTCGTATATTTATCGTGATCGTTCATGAGTAAATATGCCATAAAAACTTTGAAATAAACAGCGCTCAAAAAATACTATCCAACAATTACCCAATTAGTGTAACAATTGGCTTCATGAAACTTTTATTAACAAGTTCTAGAGTCAGGTACAGACATGGAAATAATTTAAAACACAGCAGTAGACGGCGAAATTTGTCGATTTTTGTTCAAACACGTCAATAATTCCGCGCGCCGTGCACTGATTCAATATTAGTTTAAGTTAACGAGTTGGCGCCCGCGGCGACCTGAAAGGGCCCTAAGTACCTGAGAAATAGAGTTATTTTTAATACGACACTTGAACTAATTATTTTGTACAAATATTTGCCAATTATCGTTGAGTAGGATTTGTTTAACGTACGTCATCCATAATGACATAGGGAAGGCTGCATTCGGAAAATATCGTTCAATGTTATTGGTGCGTTTAGCGGAAACGCACACAAATAAACATTACGTCGAAACACAGAGGCTTAAACGGAGCAAATTAATGCAAATGCATCCTACAAACACTGTTAGTTTATTAGTACATAAGCTTAACATGACATGTACGTATTCCCTAGCAGACGTAGGGGTCCTATTTGTGTAGGCATGTACATACTATGGCCACTGTCAACGCTTAGTTAGGTAATATTATTTATAATAATATATTGTTAGTTATAATAGCATTATATTCTTAGGTACTTAATTCCAAAACGTATACAGACAATAAGTTATGTAATGGCAAAATTTGTGTTGGCAATAATGGTAAAATATACAATACATGGTAAAAGTTGTAGTAGCGATTTTCCCAGGCATAGCTAAATGCCCACGCCTGGCGTGCGGATTATAAACATATCCCCTTAGGCCTATGTCCAACAGTGGACTGCCAAATGCGGGTGATGCTTGTGATGAAGACGTAGTATACAGATGCTATGGCAACCAATTATTTTATGGCCCAATTAACAAACATGAACCTCGTCTTAAAAAGTGGAGTTAACCCTTTTCGATTATAGCCGCATCCTTTACCTGGATTTACAGTATTCTTAGTCCATGAGAATATGCTTAGTTTTTAGTATTAAAAAATGTTTTTTAAGGTGTGCGAAGTCTGCTAATTCGCATTTGGCCAGTATGGCAGATAATGGCTTTAATCTTTTTAAACCCAAAGTGGAACGATAAAATGGCTGGAAGAAAATAGGCTATAGAACTTAGAAGATATTTCGGGAGTACAGTTTTTGACATCTTTATAATTAATGATATTGAAGATTCACAAAAAATATAATATGGTACAGTTAGTTACCAAATCTCAGTTATCGCGATTAATAGACAGAAATCGAAAATACCACCGCGTAAGAAATCATTACTGTCACACAAGCAAGTTTAACTTTACATGTTATTAAAACTATCTGGCAATCTCAAATATTAAACAGAAATAAATTCCAACGGAGAAAACGCAATTTACTTAACTCTTGATAAATATTCATTTAGTATCAAAACGTACACCTTTCGTCTGCTTTTCAAATAATTGCAAATCAAAGGTTAAAAAGCGGAAGGCTTTTGCTATCATAAATTAATGTCCGTCGCCCTAAGCAATCGAGATGTAAATGTTTCAACGGACCTTAACGAGACCCTTAAAGTTAATGACGAGATGTCATTATTTTTTTTTGTTGTGCCTGATTTGCATTCCTTCAAATTCCGTTACATAATTTTGAAGATAAACTGAGTATTCCAAGGATCAATTAATTCGCTGTTAAGATAACCAAAATATTATTGTAATACGTTATATTGGAAATCAGGAATAAAAATTTTATCCAGTTCCGTACGTTAAGACTTACCGTTTATCCACATCCCATTATTAATTATCATTAATAATCATTATAATTTATCACCATCTTGCTTTAGTCCATTTCTGGAGATAGGATTCCCCTGAGGAGGTTTTTCCTGCATTAGGTATACATAATCCCTTCCATAGATTTCGTATAGTCTTATTGTACTATATCACAATTGTTAAGTATATTATTTATTGTATTCTTAATGTTAAAGAAACATAAATACGTCCGTACATTTTAATCGATAAATGTCCTATATTTATTGAAATATTGTAATTTAACTGATTAGTAAACCCTGTTACGTCGGGGCTTAAGTGACGGGCGTGCGTATTTAGGCTGTACTTCAATAGAAATTATCTATGAAAATAAATATTTAGAAAATACTGGTCAGTATAGAGCTTTTTTCCGACACTTTTATCTCTCCACTGTTAGATCACGGGTCTTCTTTCACACTGAGATGGTTAAAGCATAGTCTAGCACGTTGCCCAGGAGAGGGTTGGCAGACTTCATGCCTTTAGTGAATATTTTCGTTTTAAAAGAGAATAGACTAGATCCAGTACGGGGTCAGCCTTATTCAGACTCTGGGCTTTGTACTCTACGCTATACGCTCTGGGATTTGCTTGATATATTCTTCCGAATGTATTTTTTTTCCACTACAATTACACTATTACAATTGTACATAATTCTAAAGTTGGCAGTAGGCTCACCACCTATTCCATACAGGGACGTAAACATAACTGGTCAAACGTAGAAGTATACTACATTCCTCTGCCTATCTCTTCAGGGATTACATGCATGATACTATGTCATTTTTCTTATAACTAACGTTATAAACCGTTTGCTGTAATAATTGCGAATATTTCAAATAGCAACAATTTGCTATCAAAGTCGACATGTCATTTAATACCGGCGTGCTTCCGTTTGACGCTGAAGAATTTGAATACTCGTGATCCGTTTGGGTAGAAATTAATAATATAGGGTCGCAGCCGCCGGGTCGCTAATCGCTTTCCTGGCCTGCCACGACCGCAATGTCATTATGTATCTCGCCTATTATTATAATAGTGATGTGTCTAGTGTGTCCCTTTTAATGTTTGACGTTATTTAAAACTGGATGCAACCCACCTGCTTCTTCGGGCATAAGTGAAATTAGTTTTTCTGTATTGGTAAGGAAACAAAAAGTTTTATCACGCGGTTAATCCTCGATGAGATCGGCAGAAGAGTGCAGTATACTCCCATGTACCACCAGTTACGTTTACGTTCCAATATGGAATAAAAGGTGAGCTTATCGTCATGAATTAGGTACAAATAAAGGCGCCAAGCCATTACTAGAAAATGTAAGTTATAAAAATTGAATATAGTACCCGACCCGAAATTTGAACTCAGGACTTTTTGAATAGCACTAGCGCTAACATGCAACCAGGTAAGAAGGTATTGGTAAAATATGTTTTAAAAATTCATAACCCTTTAGTGGCTCTTTGAAGATATTTGTATTAAAGTACTTGTTCCCTTTTGCTTGAGGATTTCGTTAAGCGGCGAAAATAATTTTTATGTTATTATTGCAAATTAGACTTCCTCGGCTACACTTCTTTTGAAGAATTAAAATAAACTATGTGCTAGTATTTCAAAGGTGAATTTATTTGACTTTTAAGTTTGATCAAAGTCGATTCAGCAATGAATAACAAAGAAATAGAGAGACAGAGTAAATACCGCAAATGTAATCTATCCATGAATCTACTACATATTTATCCCAATTGTATGTTTCTGTAACAGATGTGGGATATGTCAAAAATTATTACCTAAAGCGCCTTGTAGGTCTGCTCCTAACTATTTTATGTATTCGTACATATGTCTCTGTACTGCGGTGGCAAGGGTATGTCCACACTACATAGTTTCAAGAATATTCTTAAAATAATTAAACATTATACATGTTATATTATATTCCAATCATAAACATGTACGAATATGCATGAATACATTATTATGCAATGCGTTATTAATATCTGATTACCTCTTCGGGTAATATGGCGCGGTGACGTGTAACTTTATGATGTTTCAACCTTAATCATCATCAGCCTATTCCCGTCCACTGCTGGACATAGGCCTCTCCAATAGCGCGCCACTGAGCTCGATCTTCAGCTCTTCGTATCCAACCGCTGCCAGTTACTTTGCGTATAGCGTCACTCCACTTAACCGGAGGGCGTCCAACGCTACCTTTGTCAAGACGTTGTCTCCAACTCTCCACACAGTATTTATCTATGTCCATTTATGTCTAAAACACAGTATTTTACTATCATAATTGCTTTCTCTTTAAATTTGACACGTGTATCTATGGAATTCATTAGTTAATAATAATTCCAAGTTAAGTTCGTAGCGAAATCAATATCATCATCAGCCAGTTTCATTTCACTGTAAGGCAGGTCTCCCCGGAGTGGTTTTTGCCCATTATTCCAACGCTGGGCAGGTGGGATAGGGATCGCAGAGCACGGCTTCTCACGACGCCTTCACAGTATAAATCATTACAAATTAAAATACGTTTGCTATCAATTTAGTTATTTCAAATCGCTGACACTGTCACCATACCCCGATCCATCGCAGTTTACGAGTATGCAAAGTTAACCCTTATTAGTTAAAACCGTTGTTAAATTGAACGGACGAACCCGTGCCATGGTTAGTTAATATTCAGATAGCTGTAAACCGGCGGGTAGTCGGCGAGCACGCCCAATTTAAACCACAAAATTTTCAACTGAAATCAGTCGTGGTTACCTGCACGGGCAGCCCGTAAAAGTTATATTAAACATCTGGCTCTGTACTGGTTACCATTGTTTGAAGGATAGAATACAAATAAGCACAAGAGATTTATCTGATTTAGCTGTATGATACGTTATTAAACGAAAAATATTTAAATATTGAATTTTAAATTATATGCGAGATTTGTTTTTGAACATATACTTACACAAATACATAGCACATCGCCAATTATACCCATATAATAACTTAATATGACAAATATAATATGAAGGTAAATTATACAGTGGTTCTAAATTATATGACAAATACAATATGACACTTACCGCTACCAAAGATTGAATAGAAATTCTCAAAAGTCCACTTCAAAAAGTAGTTGACCGAAAGTATTTATAACATACATTATAGCTCTCTAATTTAGATTTTCTAGTAGTGGCTCGAAACCTGGAAATGTTCCCGGTACATGGCAATAGGATCATCATCTACTCCACAGTGGCACGTAAACGTAAATGGTGAAACGAGGGAGTGTACTATATTCCTCTGCCTATCTCTTCGGGGATTACAGGCGTGATGTCACGTTTTTACATCCTTTGAGGAAACCTGTTACCAACAGGCTGATGACAATGATAATGAGTGTATAAACAATATTTAATTAATTAAACGAGCAACGACATCAGCATTATATCAGCCGCTTCGGGCTTGTTAAGACGAGGTACGTAACAAGACCGCGATGAAATTGCGCGTAACTGGAGAAGCGTCATAGCTGACACTTGATAGAGCAATGGGTAATAGAGTGTAGAGTATTTTGTACATAAACGAAAAAAAATCCATTGCGTGGACCGCTTGTTTTTCTAATGTGTTATATTATCAAACGGAGACAGATAAGCTGTGTGTAAATGGTATCACAATTTAATGGAAATGTTTCTTTAATTTTCGGGATTTGAGGCACACTTCAGTTATTTATATGATTATTATTACTATATTGACTGCCTCGTTGGTCGTGTTGGTTGCAAGCACGACTACCGATCGACTGAATTTTTCCAATTTAGATTTTCTAGTAGTGGCTCGGAATCTGGAAAGGTGCCCGATGCATGGCAAAAGGCTCACCACCTATTCCATAACAAGACGTAAACGTAACTGGTGAAACGTGGCAGTGTATTACACTCATCTACCTACTTCTTCGGGGATTACAGGCGTTTTTTACAATCTTTACATATCTAGATACATTACGTTTACAGTTTTTAACATATCTAGATAGTATTTAAATTCATGAGGAATAATAGGTATAATTACGATATTAAAATTTCCACTCCGAAGGGTAGGTTCTGGATTTACTTTCTACACTTCAGTGTGCAATGGAAAAAAAGTAATTTCTAGAGGTCAGACAAAATGAATAACCTGTGTTATTATAAGTCAACCAGCTCTGTTTGTTCATTATTCTATGCGCTATGTGGTCCAAGCGTCGTTAACAAAGTTAATATACTGAGCTTAGTATGCGGCTGTCAATAAACCGATGATGTCTCGCAGTAAAACCCTGTACCAATCGTGTGAGTACCCAATTGAGAAATACTGCAGTACCTTCCCTTATCTCCTTGTTATATGTGAATATTTAACTTATTCGCATCTTTTTTTACTGGGTAATAATATCAAAATTATCAATATTTATTCAGGAAAATCAACGTAGAGAAAAAATGAAACATGTGAGTCTGTCTGGAACATGACATAGTTCGCAGAAAGGTGTTAGTTCGTAGGAACATAACTTAGATCGAAGTAGAAAAATAACCCCACCGTAGACGTGCTTAGAATGCAACGTGGACTAAGAGAAACTAGTATTCGGATAAGAACCCAGCTTGTTGCATTTCATCTCGTGTATGCGTGACGTTAGCCCGCTTCCGGTCACGTAGAGGACGCAGCGTGCGCGGTTTCAGTGCAATAAAATATAAACGCTCGTGATGCACTGGAAAATATGAAATAGGAAGAATTGTACAACAACAAATTTTCGTATATCGTATTTCACTTATTTTAAAAACTTAAACGTAACAATCAGGCCTGTAATCCCCGGAGGTAGGAAGAAGGAAGGTAGGTAATGAAACGTAAATTTAACTGGCGAAATGTGAAAGTGTGTTATACTCCTATGACTACTTGTTCATTTATTTTATTTCGGCAGAACAGCAATAACAATATTTTATGTAAAACCCGGTTATCTGATCTTAAAGTATACAAGGCGTTTCCTATGGTAATTACATAGCTGATAAACAACATACGTTTCTGAATGTGTATGTAATATTTTACATGAGAACAAATACTTAGACTCATCTTACATCTTATTAATACATGTGACACAAATATATTTGCAAAGAGTTTGCTTTTACATACACCTATGTACCTACATATACGTATGGTTTTAGAGCTCATGTTTTGTAGTAAGCCTTATAATTCAATCAATATTTGTACACTATATCACCAACAATATTAATTCCAATAGAACTTAAAAGAATATTCTATTACTACTGCTTACGCACGTAAAATTCTTCCAATTCGAATTACTCGACGTAAGCATTGTTTGCGGCTGACGCTTAAAGCTTATGAAACGACCGTTAAACATCAGAAAAATCCCAATTGAGACTTAAAAACACTTTCATAACAGACAGAAAACATAACACACCTACAACAAGGAGTAAACTCAGGTTGAGTTACCTAACGAGGACACATTTACGCCGCTCCACGATTGTCCGTAATAAAATACCTCCAGTGCAAATGTAGATAAATCATGTTACGTGGGAATTTATTGCGCAATGTGTTAAATAGACTACGAATTTAAAACAGGTTTTGCCAATTATCATAAGTTAATACACAGATATCTTAGAAATGTTTAAGGTAGATATACTTATAGATAAACAATGGATATTGAACTCATGTACCTGTGTAATTACCTAATTGTTTGAATGGATGCAAAAACAACTGCTTATTCTGGGTCTATTCTCGGGATGGGTACTATTGGTTTTATTCTTAGTTTTTCTAGTTGCAAAGTAATTTACAATTTCAATTCAATTTAGTTCACTATTAGTTTTCAAAGTAGTTTACAATAAAAAAAAACCCTAATACATATTATTGTTTCTGTTTATTTTGTTTTGTCATATAAATTAGTTAAAATGGATAAAATTATATCCTAATTGAGTTAAAGTATCAATTGACATATTCTGTTATAACGTTACTTTTAAAACCATTTAATTTTAATATAATGTGTGAATTTAATGAAACAATGAATGCCTAGTGATTTAGTGGTACCTCGGTTCAAAAGTTAAAAATGTGCCTTTTAAAGTACCACTCGCAGTGATACTTAAGGCAAACAAAATATCATGAGAAAACCTGCTTACCTAAGGGTTCTACATAAAGCTCTCTAAGGTGTGTGAATAGTCAGACCGACAATTGACTAGCGTTGCATAGCATGCCCTTATGCCCTTTATATTCCGAAATACCAATATCTAACAGCTGATCGAACACGCGTTGATGGCATAGATTTAAAAATGTCCGCTAAAACCGTTCCATAGTCGACAAGTTTCTTGGCTACAATTTTAGTATTTTGAATAAAATAAACGAAAGCACTTACGCTTTAAGAACTAATAAAACTGACTAGCCTGTAACAAATAGGGAGTGCACTGCGCTTTGGGCGTTGAAACATTCCTCGTTGGAGTCCACCGCGGGAAGCCGTTACCGCAATCCATTCGCCTTGTTTCCAGCTGTCCCGAGTTATTTACTTACCTGGAGATATTATTCCTATAAATTAACCCGGTTTGTTTAAATTCAAAAATAAAATGTTTTATCAAGCCCAAATATAAATTAAATTGATTGAAATCATAGCTCATCAGTTTCGCTGAACACGACCCAAATTGTCAATAATGATAGTCATTATATCAAGATATCCATATTATAGACATACCCGTGTTTACATTACAAAATATCATAAGTTAGGTAGCGTATCGGTTGCGTATACCTCAGTACACCGGGAGTCGAGAACGCGGTAGCAAATTACGCGGTATTTGACGTTTATTGGGCTCTCGGCTCGCACGAGAGGTTTAACGTGAATATTCCCTCTCATAACATCGCCACTAAAGATAATCTAAAACTGAAAACAACCCTTACGTGGCTCTTACTGACTGAACAGAACATTATTAACCATATATGTAACTGAAATATAAACACCCACACAACCATCGGTATGATTGCCAAATACCTACTAGTAAATATTACCTATATGATGTATCAACAACAGTCCTGACGAAAAGTCAAGAAATGTCGTTCAGATTGTACGCTCAAATTCATTTTATTTATATATACGAGATTAAGACACAATTGAGGAAACGGGTATTTACAGGCTAAAGTTTAGTAAACTTATACAAATTTATTTTACTCAAATGTACGATTGAAACTTTTTTATTCTATATCTCAATTGCACTATAAATCATTAACAAACATTGTTAAAGCATTAATAACATAACATTATAATTAAAGTGATAATGTTAAAAAGTTTACTGAAGCACAAAATAATTGCCAGTAATAATCAGAATTTTCGTTTTTTGAATCGTGATGTAGGTCTTTCTGGTTAAGGTTTATTGATATCGGCTTAAAAACATCGTAAAAGCGTAAAAATTGAGCATTTTTTAATGTTGGAGGATATTCCATAAGTGATTTACATGCAATATATATAATGTGGATGACCGCATGCAATTTGGATAGCAATGCATGATATTATCCACTCTATATAATTATTCGTACCAAAATTCGGTGGACAGTTATCTAATGAGCGTTAACACAATCTGCGAGTAATAGAGACGTACGCAATATGGCTCGTAACGGCTGTCGATTGGAATAATGGATGAGCGCCATCTGTCGGTCCGCGCGCGCCACAATTACACCGTGACACAGGATTATTGCTATTACTAATATCATTTTGTACAGACGATATACTAATGTCGAATGTTGCTGATTTTACATTATATGAAGTGATTTAATGATGTATGATTCGTAAACTGCGGAAATAAGTGTAGCTCATGGCCCTGGATGGTTAATATATTTGTAGCTTTCTTTATATTTCAACTACATTATAGATGTGAATGAAAGATCATGCAAAAGTCCCCGCGATTTTAACTTAGATGAACCCGTATGTACTCTGAAATATAACTTAAATAAATAAACAAATAAACGATAAACGACCATTAACCATACGAGTATTTTGCATTTAATTACTGAATGAAAGTTTTTAGAAAATTCCAAATGCCGGAATGTAAAAGAGATTTTAATTTTTTTATCTAATTTCTAGCGAAATATTTCCTCTCATTGTAATACTGAACTACTTTTATAGTCAAAGATTGCACAGTTCAAGAAGCAAAAGTTTGGGTCTGATTGAGTTACATACAATTTATTTTTTATACATACAACCTAAAGTCTTGCCTAAAGTTACATACGGCAAAGTTTACAACAACGCACTGATTATTTTTTCACTGACCCGGACTTGTAACGGAACGTACCTTTTATTTTACAGTACGACAAACTCATAACAAAACGCATTGCTTTTTAACACTGTGCTCATCGGGATCCGCTTCACATAAGCAGTCTAGTAACATTACCCACGTCTTTGCCCTCAGGATCAAATGCAGAGCGCAATAACCGTCAGAGGTATCGTAATTTGCTACCGTACACTCCCATTCAATTTGATATATCTAGTTGAAACGTTACTCACATATTATCGTTTTATAAATAAATAAGTAAATTTAATGCATGAGTATGCCTTAGTAGGTGCTATGACTTTAACATTTAAGTCATCATTAGACAGACAATAATAAAATTAAAATGGCTCAATGACTCGCGGTCCTGCCTGTAAATCATTTGACATATCCAATACGTTGAATAGGAATTTCAAATAGGCAACGGTACAAGTGTCTGGGGACCTTAAAGAATGCAGTCGGACACTTCACTGAATATTCCCGTGACGCTGTCATCCATCATCCGCAATTATTACCTGAAATTCAATGTAGGTATGGAAGAATTATTGTCATATTTATATCATCCGGTATATGTGATATATGACAAAACTCTGTGTGCCTTCTAAAAAAGGGATTATCACGCCGATCAAAATGTATAACAAATTACAAGATAATTTTAAACAGCAAAACCATTTCAAATTCAGGAAATTAATCAAAATGTACATGTTTGGTTGACTTATTGAAAATAGCCGAGTTGTAGATCAAATCTAGGACTTTTGGGCCAGTTGCCGTGCTTACAACCATTTGAAGAACGAGGCACCGTATAAAATTAACAAATTAACTGCAAATCAAACAAAAATAATTATTTTAAAAGAGACTGTATTGCAGCATTTTGATATAAGTATTACGTAACGTTATCTATAGAATATTAAATATATTGAACATCGTTTTACACTGGCGACTCTTGCCTAAACATATTCAGCGAGACCGGTTACCGAACGAGGATACAAAAAAAATAGAAAATATTAGATGGTCCGATCATCTAACCAAGATTCGTTCAATTCGTAACAAAATCGTTTTGTTAAATACATCGTCAAAAAGCAATAACCTCTCGCTAGTCTGCTCATGCCTAATTCATGTTCTAATATTTACAGTGTAATTCCCGCAAGCGTTGACATCCGAGTGAAAAACGCGTCCACTCGTCGGCTGTTTATTCAAACGTTGAAAATTAAATTCCATGTAATTCTGGTTCAGCTTCCTAAATGTGGTAAATGGGTGAGCGAATTAGGCGACAGAGCGCGTCCCGCCAAATGCGTCTGTACAGTTCGCTAATCTGTTTGATAAATTTATTCGCTTATATATCTTTAATATAATATCTAATAATATTTTCACTGAGTAACTGCTCATACATTGACAAAAGCTATATTTTATTTCTTTGTGTACGGACTCTAGGGTACCGTAATGAGTCCTATA
>DWTO01000245.1:0-23895 GCA_018244755.1 Jemadia pseudognetus
GGTGAGCCTATTGCCATGCACCGGCCACAAATCCAGACTCCGAGACACTACTAGAAAATCTAAATTAGAAAAATTCTGTAGTGCACGATCCGGGAATCGAACCCAGAACCTCCAGGACAGATCTGACATGATTCTTCTATATTAGCCAATCACTTTCTTCACATATGTACATCGGTTTCAGAGACTTCTGACGCCACAATTTTCTATTGTCTGACTTATTTAGCCAAAATGCCTGGGTACTTTTGATTAAATTCATACTTCTTATATATGTGGCACTATTCTAAATTGATAATAGTATATATACATACATAAGCGGGATGGCCACCCTAATACAAATGTAGGGCTGCCGACTTAACTATTTTTAAGCACGAACGCATATACCAACGAGTCTCAATCACGGAACTGATTCACGGTCTACCTCACTTAAACTCCTCGTGTATAAATCACAAAAGCTTTCATTTACGTAAAAGCTGTGTCGTCTTGACATTTACGGCGGACCGCCAGCGCTCAGCGGCAAGCCCTCGGGCTGGCAATAAGTTTAAAGGTCGTTATGGCTGTACGTATGTCTAAACATAGAATTCAATAGAGATATTGTATATCTTTGAACAGTTATATAACGAATTATAAAGGTTGTATCACAGTATAAAAATTTCAAAGCACATTTTCAAACAGACCTAAATTCAGTAGTGGATTGTTCTCGTATAATTTATATAAATGTTCCTATTTCTGTAAATACAGGTTCAGATCACTTGCGTTTCTCTAGCACAGCTATTCGATAAATGACACATTAAATAACGTAGATAGACATTACATGACGTGATGTAGGCATTACATAACGTAGACATAGATATTACACGATGGAAACATACTCGTAGACTTTACATGACAGACATAGATATTACATATTGAAGAAGTCGCGACCACGACGCCGATACAATATTATTATTATTAATAACAAAATTAATATTGATACAAAAGAATAAAACGCTATAGGATCTATAGTTTTCATTTGAGTGAAAGCAATTAACGCCAATATTTGAAATTCAATTTCAGATAAATAAGTTCCTACATTAGAGTATAAATGCTAAGAAGTTAAATATCTGCCTAGACGTTTGATATGTATTTATCTTTCACTTGACTGGCAAAGGGAAAAGATGAAAGGGAAGAAAAAGCTCACCTTTCACCAATTCAATGCAGTGACAATTGTATAAGACGCTGACTTAGCGTCAGACATACAACGCGCTATGATAAGAAGCGTATCGGTAAGAAACACTGGCTTTAACCTAGCCGTAAGAGGTGAGTCTATTATAAGAATTCGTTTAAAAGTGGCTATAAGAGGCGAGTCTATAACAACACTAGTGACAAGAGGTGAATTTAGAAGAAGCGTTGGCTCTAGCAGCATTAATAACTTATTTCTAACGACTCAGATACATATTTACTTAAATATAATAATACACTAAGCGTTATACGCGCGAGATACTTTAAAATTCGAACAAAAACAACGTGGTTATTTTTACTTGAAAACAGTAGCAAACAACCAGCCAGTGGTGACGGACAACCGCCGCCAACAGATGTGGACCTGCGACCAACCTCTATCAGAATTGTTAGTATCAAAGAGTTCGGTTAACCACTACTTGTTATAAGACAATAACATAAAAAATTCTCAATTTCAATCCGATCTGATAAACAAGCCATTCCGTATCGTATTTATATTCTTTATCCGACTTTTCATCGACAACGCTACTGAGTACTTCTATTATCGACTTAACAGCTTGGTTTAGTCGAGAGGGTGCAAACGAATTTGACCTTTCGCGCTAATCACGTGTAAATACTCGTTTCATTATACTTATGGATGTCGGAAGGACTGAATTGGTGCACAGGCGGGGAAAGATCACACCGTCACAATATTTGGTCGGGTCGGGTCAAGGGCGTAGCCTGTTTCCGCTTCCATTGCGTCCTTGGACTGGCCTGGAACGGCTGCTTTCGCAAAACGATCGCTTGCAATACACCTTGAATGTTTTATGCCGATATTCATGACGACTCGACCAATATACTGTAATACTCCGTATCACATAGAAGTATAATAAGAATATAATAAATAATACGATTCTTCATAATTACTGTAAATCAACAGAGCTGATCTGATGCTGTATCAGAACTACGAAAAACATCGCGAAAGGAACTGCACAAATTATAACTGAAAATAAATGTAAATAAAATCTCTTGCTGAAGAATTCCATTGGGTTTTATTCAATTGTATATGACGTCATATTGACACTTGACATACGTAGCATATTTGAAGTAAGCCATAATATGTTAGCAAATATAATAGATGAGGCGGGTATATTATGCTAATAAAATTGAATCCATCACAAGCATCAATCACTTCTTGACGTAGTTAGGCTGATAGTTGGATCTTTTTCCAACTTATACTTCCTGATGCGGCGCCTTCATGGATTTAGAAATATTCATGTTATTAATAACAGTATCTACCATTGTACAGTCCCGGATTTATATAGATGTAAATTACACGAACAACCTTACTATATATATCGTAGGTTAGACGGACCTCAAATCACTTTTAAGAACGTTTACTCTACACATGCATGCTGAATATTATGCCAAATAATGTTCAATTAATACACGCTTTTGTCTATTTGGCATTGTAATAAGATTAATCCTTGTTCTTTCTCATTATAAATTCAGTCTACGACAATGTATTACGAGCTTTATTGGTGCTCTATATCACAAGCTCTAGGACGTGCTACGTGGTACATGCAAGCGAATAACAATGCAAGGAAAAATTATTATCTTACGAGTAGCTTCACTATTGTGTGGATCAGGTACTGAGTGACCCGTGCTGTGCTACGATAATGCGCTACGAAAACGCTACGCGCTGATAATACGTCCTACGCGCTACGGCGATTTTTTTACAATAGTACTGTCAATAGTCAAACAGTCATGTTATCACTAGCGGTATAATAAATTATGTATTGTAAATATTATGGATTGTTCACATAATGGCGCGGCACCGCGCGGTACCGCGCGACAAGCTGCGACCCGCGTGTAATATCTTGTATCGCGCGGGCTCGCGCGGCGCCGCGCGGTTCAAGTTGTGCAAACTTGTATCGACCTGTTCACTTGATGCCCGCGGTTTGAGACGGATGGACGTTCAAATAAAAAAAAATGCGTAGAGAAGACGAACTAAGGCTAAGTACACATGGACCGCGCAGTGGGAGCATTCACATGACGTCATATGTACGCGCTGCAGTCTGGCATATTTACTCAAGCGCAGCGAGTCATATGCAGGGACCGCACGTCGCAAACTTTATATTAATTATCACGTACATGATGCAATACTCCCTGACATGAAACTGACCGGAGGTCAGCTGTGGTCGCAATTATTCAAATTAGACTCGCAACAAATTCAAATTGTTGACCTTTTAATGCGGTTCATGACATGTTAAGTGCAAATTATGTTATATTTAATAATAATTTATGGTAGGGCAGCAATTTGGTCCCATGTCATCTTAAATTTAAAATGTAATAAATTAATGTTTCATGTAAAACTTTCATTAGAATAAAGATATCACGCCATGCCCCTTACGGGGCACGCAGAGAGCACCAGGTTCCAAATATCTCTATTCTTACAAACCTGACGTGGCTTACGTAAATCTTAAATGTAAACGCTAAGTTCACATAACTGCGCGGTGGGAGCATTCACACGACAGCAATATGTACGCGCGCAGTCTGGCATATACTCGTACATCTAAATGTTTCTTACTATACTTACTACTTATACTACTTATACTACTTACTACTTATACTACTTACTACTTATACTACTTACTACTTATACTACTTACTACTTATACTACTTACTACTTATAATACTTAGCGAGCACGATGTCGATGAGATGTTTTTAAACAAGTGTCAGTTACCTTTTGTAGGAGTTTGGGTCTGTTGTCGAGCGGCTCGCTGTCGTGTTGTTTCTTAAGTTCGTTATTGTTTCTGGAGGGATATCTGTAACAATTATAACCGTACTATAGAAACTCGAGCTATTAACTTTTGACAATTATGCTAATAACTTGAAAAACATCTTTGTTTTTTTTGGATTGGAGAATGAGAAACGGGCTTACATCTGCCTGACACACTTTGTTAGTTGTTAGGGTATACAAGGTTCTAAGCTTCATATTAAGATCAAACTGTGCTTATCGATACCTGTTCCCGCATTCCCAGCGGATAATTATGGGCAAGTACCCCCTATGCAAGTACACAAGAGCACTCATTAGAGAAGCTTATGTACAGCAGTGGACTATAATAAATATACCTTTTGAATACTCCCAAATAATTATAGAACTATGCTCTTTGAACTTTGCTCTTAATTATGTGCCGTTCTCATGAAAAAATGCCCACTACTCCTCTATAGGTCCTTGAATTCTGGGTATTCCTAAGATCCTTCTTTAGGTCGGCAAAAGTTTTATTGAAATGCCAAGTACAAGCTCGGGGTCTGGATTTATATTTGTTATATAACAATAGGTTCACACCCTATTCCATAATGCGACGTTTAACATAACTGGTGAACCGTGCGAGTGTACTACACACCTCTGCCTACCTATTTGCAGAAAAACAGGCGTGGGGTTATGTTATGCGTTTTCATTGCACTTTATAAGCATCGTTTAAAAATATCGTGTATTCTTTAATTCGTTATGAAAACGTCATGTACAATAAAAACATAATCAAGTTTTGACACTATCGTGGTTATTAAAAGAATGAGTTTTTGATTGATATTTCTCTGTTAAATAATATAAAATTATGTAACATTGTTAACGCTTTTAAGTAAACGTTTCAGCCCATAATACAATTCAAAATTCATTACATACATATACTTGAAGAAAGGACACTAATACTGTAGAATACCTACACAATATAAAAATAATTTTAATAACCGAGACTAATCAGATAAAATTATTCTTTTGATGAGAAATAGAAACATTCCCCGAGGAACAGTTTGGTGACAGGCTGTCCACCCGTTTTGATATCAACATAAAGCCCTCCTTAAACCTTGTCACATGCCAGGGCTAAGGGGCACGAGCGCTTCTGAATTGAATTTAGCTACTCGTATAATAAATCCAGTTAACGATCTAACTCTGTAACACGTGGTCAGACGGACACGTGTTTCAGCGCGGCGACATTTTGAATCTTATTTTATATTTTAAGGTACAGAAATCATCAAAAAGTGAACGATATAGTAAAAAAAAGTTAACATAATTCGGTATAAATCCAATTTAGTCACTTTAAAGGTTTTTTAAACGGCTTCAGTCTAGCCTGATGGAACGCAAAGATATGGCCTATCGTGTAGCTGTAGCATGCCCACTTAATAAATATGGTACATACCTACCTATTCACGATTTGTTTTTTTAATATTCACTTTAACGGTTCGTAGCACATCCCTAATTTGAATTTTCGTATTATAAATTACTTCGTGTATTCGTATTCGTGTATATAATAGATGTTGCGATAGGCGGATTTCCAAGGTTGTGCGTGTCGCGGAACAAAGCGAACGCTAAGTGTATATTTATTGCCTTGATTAGTTAACTAGTATTTTGTTTTGATAAGCCGTACATAAATATAAAACGTAATATTACGCATATTAAACTTTCTTATAGGCATACAATTCCTTGTTTGACAGTAATGAGTTGTGTTCAAATACAATACAAGAAAAGAAATCGTATTTTTTTCAATGAAAATTAATTTTCTTCTTAGTGGCTTATGTTTACCTACAGCTAGTCGTCTTAGACAATTTACGCCACTCTGTATAATTACGGATTGTTTCGAAATTAGTATTGGAATTTAAAATAAAGTTTATAAACGTTTAATTCTAGCAATCTATGGTCTTAACTCTTCTTATTCTGATGGGAAACAAGATAGAAACAGTAGAAAGACAAAAGTGTTAATATAATAATGATGAAAGAATTTTAATCTACCAATATTTCAGTTGAATATAGACGACTTATTTATATAAAGCCCATTTCCAATCAACTAAAGACGTTCCGTGCAAAATTCGTCGCAGACGTCTAGAATCTTCTGAAGGTCTCAAAAGTAGGGCAAGGCTGTACAATGGCAGGGCACTAATTTCTTTAAAATAATTGTCTATGATAAAGAAATTGTCAACCCATCTCATTCTGAGAGAGGATCCGATAAAAAATGTTGATGATGTTTAGGAAACTTTATAGGAGTATATATCTCGTATGAACCACCTAACGAAATGAACATCAAAAACATTGCTAAAGGAATTGAAAAAGTTATTCGATACAGGTTTTATTGTATACCAACGGAACTCGTTAACCGCTTTAAACCAGAGCTGTTTATTTATCATAACATATCCTCAAAACGTGATAAATTATATCTGCCATGGTTAGTATACTATGGTTCGGGATAGTAAGAACATCATTAACGAGCGATCTAATTTTTTTTAATGCTTTTATCTCCTCTCAGAGTGACAGGATTAAGGCCAAGGTCTATCATGCTGGCCAAGTACGGGTCGGCAGACTCCATATGCCTTTAGAGAACATTCTAGAGAAGCTTCTCATACTGAGCGATAATGGGGCAATAAAAGGGTCGATGTCAGTGATTACGATGATTGTAACATGACGTCTTACTTGTCAGGATTGAGAAGCGCCGGAGCGACCTTCTTCCTGAGGTTGGCGAGAGCCGTCAGCTCCTCGCGCTTGCGCGACGGCGGCGGCGCGCCGCACAGCGTCAGCAGCGGCGTCGGCGCTGGCTGAGCTGACCTGGCCAGCAGCCTGCGGTAACCAGACAACCAGATATATGCCAAGTATTTCGCCCCGTGATCTAGTGGTAGCAAGGCCCTGGGTCCGAACCCCGGATAGACCAAAGTTTTAATGCATGACTCTAACTTGACGTAAGTCTAAAAAACGCCTATTTACATATTTTGAGTAATTCCATTTCATTACTTTAATTAACCAATTTTTATGTTAACGATGTGAAAACTCGCCCTTCACTTTAAAATATGTGTAGATACTTAATATATGTTTATTCCCGTTAATTATCTTTTATGTAGGGTGTCGTTAAAATAAAACCGTACTGTTGGCCTTCTGAATAATTACCTGGAATATTCATACAATTACCACTTTTGAAGTGTATATTTATAACGAGTATGAGAATATATATGATTCACGGGACGGGGCGAGCGGGTATGTGCAGACTAAGAAAATATTTTTAAGTTCCGACATCAATGAGAATAAGATGTCTTTATGATAATATATTAATTTGTCATCAAAGTTTTGTTTTTAAAGAGCTGAACAATATTTATCTAATACCTCTAAATGTATGTTGAAAAAACTTAATAAAGATTACAAAATACAAAGATTATATTATTTGCTTGGCTGCCTCGTTGGTCGTGTTGGTTGCAAGGGTTGACTGTCGATTGAGAGGTCCTGGGTTCAATTCCCGGGTCGAGCACTCAGATTTTTCTAATTTATATTTTCTAGTAGTGGCTCGGAGTCTGGAAATGTGCCCGATGTGTAGCAATAAGCTCAGCACATATTAAAAATTAGATAGGACGTAAACGTAACTGGTGAAACGTGGGAATGTAGGTACTACGTTCCTCTGCCTACCTCTTCGGAGAGTACAGGCGTGATGTTACGTATATGTGTGCAAAAAATATTTGAGTATATAGTTAAATATCCTAGTACTGTCTGCATCCCATTTCCATCTTGTACTAAACGAGTCCTTCGTTAAACCACGTCCTAATGACAATTTGTTTAAAAGAATGTCAAACATGCATTTCTATGTGCACGAAATGTGTTCTAAACGCAACAGACTATGATAAATTTAAATATAAAACAGATTAGATTCGCATTATAAATAAACACGTTTAGCAACTAAATAGAGTTCTGTTGTAAGTGAAACAAACGCTTTTATCTCATCTCGAAAACGGCTAATCCACTTCTACTTGCAAATACTTTTATTATCATTCTTGCCAAGCCTTTGTTTGGATGTCGAGGCAATGCAAAATGCTTCAAAGATAATTTTTTTTGTTGCGTTCTTATGTTTATGGCTCCATCTCTTGCACTGCTCGGGTTGAGATAAATAAATAATTCTGATACTTTATATAAATAAACGGTGAATTAGGCATTTAAAAAGATATAACATCCAGACAGTACCGTTTAGAGGCCGGTGTTCTCTTCGACAGGAGAGTGTAATCGTACAAATGTGAGCTCGACGGATTGTTATTGAAGACCGGTGTCGGAGGATAGTAGGCTTCGTCATCCCTGTAATTATTGTTAACTAGCACTGATTTGAGCGGCAGTAACTCGACGTTGTCGTCGGCGCGTCGGTCGCGTGGAGCGGTCATCGCGCGCGGGACATCGTGCGCAGCCGTCGGCGGCGTGCAACCTACTGAAATACGGCGAGATGTGGCCTTGAAAATGCTGCAGTGTAGTGCCGGGAAACGGGTGTGCGCCAGCGGAGATGAATATGCGATACATTAAATTTTAAGTAGATTATAGACATCCAATAGTAACGTTAGCTCATCGTAACTTTTTAAATTCACTTAATTATCTATACAATATATCGATATAGAGATATTCATTGTTTATAATATTATATATTGTATCGTTTCTTATCCGGTTCTCTTTCTTTCTTAACATATTATTAGTCCTGTATTTCCCCAAAGGTATAAGCAGAGGTGTGTAGTACACTCCTAATTCTTTATTCTTTGTGTCTGAATGTATTGTCACCTAGAATATAAGTAGATAGTGTAAAGATGAAGAAACATTTAATTAGCTATCTCCGCTGGGAAAATGATTATTTCAGGAAACCTACATCTAGTTCGAAATTTAAAACTGTTCATTAATAAACTGTCAAATTAGTGCCTATACCTTGCAAGAGTTAAAAGAAATATTTTCAAAATATATTAGATTTAATTATGTAAGAAAAATATAAAGTTAAAAAAAATAGTAATAATTAGGTATATTTTGGAAAACGTAACGGCTTTGCTTGTTTTGCAGAACATGCTACGGTGCTACGGTAGTACAAGGGTCCTTCACTATTTAAAACTATTAACAGTAAATATTTAAAATATACTAACGAAGATAATAAGCCAAAACATAATTATACTCCTATAACCCCCGAAAAGGTAAGCAGAAGAGTGTAATCCACTCCGACGTTTCACCAATACGTTTACATCCCACTATGGAATAAGTTGAAATGAATCTAAACTAAGAACAAGACGTACTGTTTTGTATCATGTATTTCGAAACAATAAACCAATTTAACTATACACATGTAACATCACTAAACGGGAGCAAGCCGGGATCAGTCCGGGCGGGAGCGGCGGCCGGGGCGCATGCGCGACGCCGCGGCCCGCGCCACTGCCGCGCTCCATTCATAACTCAGCGCTGCAGCTGGCGCACCGCTTACGCCAACGGTCACCTGCACACCACGTGGCGGACTTCACTTCTCAATTGCTAATAAGTTTTCTTATTTACCAATAAGCTTACGTATGTTTGACTTGTATCCCACCTGATGCACAGCGAGACGCAGTCTATGATATGGCACGCTTAACTAGGAAGTGCCTATTCACTTTGTCTTGATTAATTACAGGTTGTACGAAGATTTAACGAACCAAAAGTAGTAAGAACATTTATAAAATAAGCTACTGGGTAGCTGTCTCTTAAAATAATATAACATCACGCCTGTATTTCTCCGAAAGAGTAGGCAGAGGGTGTAGTACTCCCACTTTTCCCCAGTTACGTTATTTGTCGTGTGGAATAATTGGTGAGCCTATTGCCATGCACTCCATGTTATTGCCAAGCCTATTCCCATACACTCCGTGCTACTACTGGAAATTTCAAATTAAAAAATCCAATAATCCTTTTCCCAAGCTGGAAATCGAACCCAAGGCCTCTTGTTTAGCAGTCACGGTTGTAATCACTAGACCCATGACGTAGTCAATCTCCTAAGATATTCTTAACTTGCTCTAGTGCTAATTAATACAAAACTAGAATATCCAGTTTTTAACCAAATAACATTCATTTGTTAATAAATACCATAAGTGAGACCAACAATATATCTACAATAATGTTAAACAATTTTTGCAGTTGTAGGTATCTTTTTAAAGAAAAAGCTACAACGAAAAGAAATTCAACGCGAGGAATCCTAAACGCCGAAAAAGGTCGCCAAAATGTTTTCCGAGGTGTGTGAAGTTCACCGACCTACGAGTACACTGGACTACAGCGGTAGGTATACTATAATTAAACATTCTCATTCTGAAACAAGAGCAGTGTCCAATAATCATATTAGTGTGAAAACTTTTCCAGGGCGTTTTCAGCTAAGCTACCCTGTCTATAACCCTGAGTCACATTCGGGCGGAACTTATGAGGGTAGTCGTGCATCTGGTGATATACACTTTACATATTGTTTATATTATTATACCTACACCTACATCATATCATCATTCAACTTTTTCCCATCACACCCTATTCACATCGGTCAAGCCGTTTCGGAGTTCGACCAGTAATACTCTAACAAGATGTTTATATATTAGAGATATAAGGTAAATAATTTTGCGGTAAAATCTTGTGGCTGTATTTTAGAAGACTAGCCGATACCCGCGACATCATCTGCATTTAGCAACTCTGTATCGGTAGTGTCGTTATCTTGTAACAAATATCTATACATAGAAGATATTTTTGGAAAAATACTGTTACGGTCTTTATTGACCCAATGCAACCCAAAACAATTTATAGAATTATTGTTTGTGTATCTGGTTGTCTGTGTACTTGTGCGAGCTAGTTTCGGAAATGTTTTAACCATTGCTTAACCGGTCTTTACCGATATATTGTGATGAGCTTCACTTAATGTTTAGTGCTTGTTTCGTTTCCATCCGTTCATAAACAAAAAATATGTAAGTAATATATTTTAAGATATCGTCAAACTTTTCTAGGAATTTAAAAAATATCGCTTAGTTGATTGGCGCTGAATTTTTGATAATAGTCTGTGTCATTATGACGATTGAAACTATATAGAAATACAATTTAATAATGATAGTTTAAAGTATAAAATAATGATAGTTAAAGTAAAATACAAAGTAAATAATGATAGTTTTAAAGTTAAGCTCCAATGTAAGATGAGCTCACACATGTATGTCGAAACATATTAAATAGAGTTGAACTAAGGCTAGGTATTGTACAGTGTTGTGCATTCTTGTAACTTTAATAACTTTACATTTAATATGCATATCGTATTATTGTTTACAATAAGGGCCAAGTAAAACTGAACATCAGCGGCAGACCTCTTTCATTTTACTTATACTGAAAATCTGTATGTTCTCACATTTCTTCACATCACGCTTCACAGCACTCTTCAAAAATGTACTCTACTGCTAAATATCTGTATTTTTCAAGACCGCAGTTACTAGCAAAACTGACGGAAAAAAAACGTAAGTTTTATATATACAAGACTGAGGATTTTGGGTAGTGCAACTCAAAAGTAGTCTTGAGTTGGTTGCAAGGTGAACCAGGAAGGTGAAAACCATAATAATATGTAAGCATTCGAATTAAACTTATTATCCCGATAATACCTAAGCGTTGTTAGAATTACGTCAAATCAAACGAAAATCCCGCAGACAGACTACGTGAGCCGGGACCAGCTAGCCACACAATGAATAATGAAACAGAAGTTTCATCCGATACGTATCCGATGTCATGACTCATCAATGTCATCATCCAATCATCCAGGTCGATGTGATAAGAAATCGATGTACCTAATTCAACATGGCGCATGATACCTAGGAGAGGGCAATACATAATAAATATAATAATATAAAACTATGAATAACATAACGATCTTTTTAAATCTACTACATAATTTCGGATATCATCACTAGATAATATACCTATAATATATTTATATTAATAAAAGAAAAATACTTACCTACAAAAACGTTAAAATATTCAATCAATGTTATAGTAAAGAATCAATTAGAAAAAATGAATATTAAAATTAGTTAGATCTGGTTACCTTTCTGAAAACAATCTAAGTATATCAATGAAATAGTATTTTAATTTGTCTATGGTAAACGTCTTTTGAGTCTCGGTATAAAACAGACTAACAAACAGACAGAGTATAATAATCTATTCTTATTTTCATAGTTAATCCAAGGTCCTGTAAGTCACAATGGAAGAAGAGGAAGACCAGGAACAGGAAGGTCTAGACCACTTAGCTTCAGACTCGGATCCAATGGACGAAGTAATTTATCATAGTAACATGTCTCCTTGGAACAAGGTAAACTAATATTATATAGTGTGATAAATGAGCAATAGTGCTTTTAAAATAAAACTAAATGTTTAAAAAAGAACATTTAAATGCTTTTAAGGTAGTTTTGGTGTAAATTATCTGCATTTATTATTTATATTGTATACGTTTATTATTGATAATGTATTTACATTCTAAGATGAGTCATTAATAAGTTGTCATAGATCCTTCACTCATTGACTTTTATAGCACTATATTTTATTGATTCCACCATCGCACATTGTGATATTAAACAATTTATTTTGATATTCCCTATCTCTGATGTTACACTATCTGCAATACATGTACCTTAATCGAAAAATGATGCATAAGTACCATAAAATAATCTCAAATAAGGTGTCAGATTACATGTAAATTTTAGGAATAAGGAAAATAACACTAAATAAAAGGTATTGTCCCGACTTGCAGTATCTAATGAGGCTGTCATTTGGAACAATACATCATTATTAGCAAAAGTATAAGCCCAATATTTGGTGATCCACCAAGATCCTTACTGAAAATTCTTATTTTAAAGTAGTTGAAATTTGTTATAAACATGACAACCATTTATACCCACACTTTGCAATTAACATGATACACAAATTCTATTCCAAGTATTGTATCTGTGCTGTTATATTTTATTCATTGTTTGTATACCACCTGGCTCTCCACTGGGTCATCTGCTGGCAACACTCTTGAATATATTACACAGTGAGTTTTTGTCTCATTTTCAGGAGAATAATTCTGTTACAACCATATACAGATGTGAAGCCTCAAAAGCCAAGTCCCTGTACATCCTTGACAGTGCTCACAAACTGAAACATAATGACCAATATGACATTGGTGGAGCTTACATAGACTCGGAACCCATATTTTGGTTTTTCTTTACTACAACAACCTGTCCCGGCTATATCTACCTATTGAACATATTTGTCTGTCACAGAAAATCGGGACTATTCAAGATGGGCATAAGTGACTCAAACACTCTTGCAAATGCTAATTTCAAGGACTATAAAGCAAAAACTCTACACAAAAGTCTGGTTTGGTCACAATATAATTCTACACAGCCAGAACAGGTCCACCATATCAAAACATATAGGTTTTGTGAAAATGATATCAAATCGCTGCAATACAACATCTTGATCATACCGATATCAATAGACATTAATACAAAATATATGTTGAATAGTGAGGTCCTGCAAAAAATCAAATCTGAAAATGATTTTGGTGCTGATCTCTTTACAGATATTGCACCCGACTTTATAGTTACTTCAGCCAGCGGGAAAGAGTACAAAGTGCATAAAATAATACTAACAGCACACAGCCCTATATTAAGAGAATCAGTGAAAATGATGGAGTGTAATACTTTGTCTCTAAATATGCCAGATGAAGAACTTGATGTATTACTTCACTTCTTATATACAGGCACAATAAAAGATGTTTTAGACCAAAAACTTGATGTACTGCTTGAGATGGCAAATAAATTTAAACTAAAGAACATTTTGGTTCTAGTCAAATATGCTGTCCAAGTATCTATAAGCACTGCCAATGCCCTATCCATGGCAATGCTAGCTGAGAAATACAATTATGAAGAGATGCAGGAGATTGCCTTTAAGTATATCAAAATACATCCAGAAATCTTAGAGTCTGATGCTTTCACCGAAATAGATAACACCAACTTGGTGAAAAAATTATTGAAATTTCTCAATATCAGACATAAACAACTAACATAACATTTTAACATAAATTACAGACTATAAAATCTACTTCATGTAATTTAACGAACACTACTAGAATTGGATCACAGAGAAGTTTTATGTGTAATAACAACCACAGAAACAAGTCACAACTTCCTCAGTCATGTATTGCAGAAGTCTTGATATCATTTATTGTTTACTTTGTTACACAATAAACCCCAACTAAATGATCTTCACTCACAATTAATCTTGTAATTCATTTATTTGTGCATAATATGTTGATGATAAGAAAAATGTTTTTATTGTTCTAGTTTTATATGAAGATTAATATAGTAAGGTTTTATTGTTAAATTTTTGTCATGAATTTGCAGTTTTACATCTCAATGTGATATATTTGAATATATTTCTGAATGTATGATAAAATTGATTTTATTAAAGCATTTACACCCCATATTATTTGTTGTCATTATTTAAGGAAAATACAGTACCAATATACAGTAGAAACAGCAGGAAACAGATTTATAGTTACGCATCTCACTCCAGATGACCCAAGCAAGCTAGCTACCTTACAATTAGATAAACTAGCACTTGCTGTAATTGTGAAGGAATACACCATGGACAATCCTGTACTCCGTATTTTTTTATTATGCTATCAAAGATTTATGAAATCTGGAGATGTGGACTTATCTAATATGACAAACTAGCACTTTGTAGTTCTTATTTCCTTACTTATAATGTAGTCACAACAATGGTACTGGTAATAGCAAATGGAAATACTTTTATCAGACCCATGGATCGCTTTTTACTTAGTAGTAGATGTGGTGTTGTTTTATATACCTATATGTAGTCCAAAGTTACCATTTAGTGTGCATTATAAGAGGTAAGACTAAAATCTTGCCTTTTTGTATAATGTTTAGTTACTACTTATAACACTACATTTCATTTGTACCAGAATGCTGTTATTAAAAAGAAATTTTTAAATGTGTTCTTCACTTCAATATGCCTTTGTAGGTACCATTTTAATCATTTTTGTTAAAGTACTTCAGGATGATTTATTTAAAAAATATTTCAAGATACACTTGCAAAGTTACTAATTTCTTTAGATTTAACAGAAATTTTAAATATATGGAAATTACAAGAATATGATTCAAAAAAATGTATATAGCATAACAGAAATTTAAAACACTGAAAACTAAGGACATAACATTTATCAATTTGTATCAACATCAAATGTACAAGATTGATATTGTATCTTTATAAAAAGAATTTACGAAACGAAACCGAACGTCATGAAAAGCTTGGTACCATAGACAAAAGTACACCCACACGCACATCAAATTGAAATTTCTCCCTCATCCCGAGACCGTCCCGTCAAGCGTGGCTAATCAAGGCACGAAAAGGTGAGGTTTGTAATAGTTAAATCTTCATTTCAATACTATATTTGTAAACTATTTATTTGATTTCTTTAGCAAAACTCTCGCCAGTGTCCAAATTTTAATGTACAAATTGATAAATTAGTAGATGTTGTCGTGTAAATATAGGAATGTGATTCAAATTTGACCAAGTGTATTGACTACGAGGCGTTGTATTTTTTGTACCTGAAAGTGAGACTAGTAAACGTTGTACGATCAAGTGTAATTGTTTTTCTAGGAAAATGAGCAGCTCGGAGGAGGTATCATGGATTTCATGGTTCTGCGGATTACGAGGCAACGAATTCTATTGCGAAGTAAGTCACATTTCTTTTACGAGTTGTAATATAGTATGTAGCGTTATTGATCCAACTGGTAGTCTCTGCTGTTATCTAGTTACGACGCTAAACTTAATTAAGTCAAATTACATTGTGCCTACTTTCTTTTGAATTAAGCAGTTTTGTATCAATTTTATACTAACGTACACGTTTAGAAAACGTCCTGTTTTTCATCACGATATTTCTAAACGAGTTAGCGAATGAACGTGATAAATGGATGTTTTAAGGTAAATTTTCGTGGCTTATGTCTAAGCTACCGTGTCATAAATTAGCTGTCACTTTATTGTGACTTAACTATGTTGATATTTTGCAGGTTGATGAAGACTACATAAATGACAAGTTTAATCTCACAGGTCTCAATGAACAGGTACCTCATTACAGACAAGCTCTGGACATGATTTTAGACTTAGAACCTGGTAAGTATTATGTCAAAAATTGTCATTATAAAAAAATAGCATAGTGATCTTAGCTTCAAAATTCAATTAATCCCCATTATTTCCATCCAGCCATCCACTAAACCTTACATCCTTGGTGATAATTATACTGCTGATTGTTGATTATATGGTTCATGTAAGAATGATAGGTAATTTTTTGTTGGCTGAACTGCAAAATTTTCCTTGCTATAATCAAGGAACATGGTTTCAACAATATGGAGCAATGTTGCACATGACCAATGTGCCTCTATCACGAGTTAGTGACTTTTTTCCGGGTAAATTATTCGCCAAAAGAGGTGACAAAAATTGGCCCCTATGCAGTCCTGATCTGACTTCTGTGGACTTTTCCTTTGGGGTTTCCTTAATTTTAAACTCTGTCAATGAATCAACATTCCTGGCACAGTTAAAACAAATTAATATTCATAAAATGGGAGCCATCATGGAGAGCACCTACCAATCCGTCATCAGAAAACTTAGTTGTTCGGTTTAATGAGTGCCATGCGTGAGAGATGCAGTGAGGGAAATAATTTAAACAAATTCATTTTTAAGGAATAAATTCCCAAAAGTGTATTTTGATAAATAATAAGCATTATATTGATTGCCTCATTGGTCATGTTGGTTGCAAGTGCGACTGCCGATCGGGAGGTCCCGGGTCGAACACTTCAAAATATCCTAATTTAGATTTTCTAGTAGTGGTTCGGAGTCTGGATATGTGCCCGATGCTTGGCAATAGGCTCACTACCTATTCCATAGTGGCAAATAAATGTAACCGGTGAAACTTGGGAGTGCTCTGCATTCCTCTGCCTACCTCTTCGGGGATTACAGTCGTGAAGTTACGTTAATAAGCATTATATAGATATATCCCTTAGTTTTATTCAATGTTTATTTTTAAAGTAAAATTTGTTTTGAGACACCTGTATATGTTATATTACATGTGTTCTGGGATCCCAACTTGCATGTCCATCATGCATACTATGGACAAAAACCCCTCAGTAGAGCCATAAGTCCATAACAGACTAATAACTTAGACAGGCTGATAATGTGTTAACATGATTAATATACCTATGATTATAATTGCAGATGACGACTTGGACGATAATCCCAATCAGTCAGATCTAGTGGAACAGGCTTCTGAGATACTATATGGACTCATACATGCTCGATACATATTAACTAATAGGTAAAAGACAACTACTAAACATGTATTTATAATTAAACTATCTCCACTCTCTTTAGAGAACATCTAGTTATGGTTAGACCTGTTAGATCTGTAGTAACAAAACTTATCTCTAAGTTTTGTTAGGTACTAGATATGGAGTATCTACTTGTTACAAACAAATTGGATCCTGATGAATATTTTAAAATTTTAATTGAAGTACACAGAATACTGTGAGGTAGTGATGTTAAAATGGTCTGGGGTTTTACATTCTCACTGCAACTTGGCATTCACAAATGTATGTGCATTTTGAAGGTTAATTGTCACTTGTTATAATAGTACAAAATAACATTGAAAGAGTAGGTGCATCATAAGTTATCACTTGACATTGTTTTTTACAATTTCCAGAGGTATTGGTCAGATGCTAGAGAAATTCCAAGCTGGTGACTTTGGTCACTGTCCCCGTGTCTATTGTGAATGCCAGCCAATGCTCCCACTGGGTAAGACCAAAATCTTATTATATACTGTGACTCTTCATGCTCATTAGGTTCTTACAGTTGTGTCTATGTATATTATCTGTATTGTTGTGATTAAATCATCAAATAGCTTTCTTGGCAGCAAAACAGGGAGCCCATGCATTACTTCCACTTAACACCACAAGGAAATGGGTGTGGCTGCAAAACAGCTTGGAATAGGATTTCGGTCCTACTCTATTTGGAGCTAACTCCTCTTGCCCATTAATATAAAAAAAAAATGACATTTTATATTATTTTCTTTTCACTAATTTTATTAGTAAAAATGTGCTTGTGTTGATAAGGTCTGTCGGACGTGCCCGGCGAGGCGATGGTGAAGCTGTACTGCCCACGCTGCATGGACGTGTACACGCCCAAGTCGTCCCGCCACCATCACACCGACGGCGCCTACTTCGGCACCGGCTTCCCGCACATGGTGTTCATGGTGCACCCCGAGTACCGTCCCAAGCGGCCTGCCTCGCAGTTCGTGCCCAGGTATGATTCTAGCCACATATTCATTCAGAACAAAATGTTTCGATAACCGATTTTGAAACACCACATTTATTTATTTATTTATTCAGTATCACCTTAAACTAAGGGATACAAGGGTGTACTTAATGCCTATTGGCATTCTCTACCAGTCAACCCAACAACCTCATTTATGTATATAGAAATACATAATATGTTCGAGCTTGTGCTATCTACACCAGTAGATGATTATCACATTTACGTAAAAAAAATGATTTATAGTTGCATTTGCATAGGGATTGCATTCTTTCTTTTTCAAGTATTTAAAACCAACAAATAGGAATATCGTCAATATAAGCGCTAATGTCAATTTTGAGTGGGATTTCAGTGTGACAATTTCCAAGTCAATATGTAAATGGTTATTGAATCTGTATACTAAAGTTTTTAATGATTATAAAATTAAGAGAATTTATTTTTAACCTTTTAGTCCTTTATAAAAGCGTATTGGTGTTAAATTTCAAAACAAGGGTTGTATAGCATTTGTGTATAGATTAATAATAATCGAAAGTTATATAGTAATTTGACAGTGCACAAAATTTGTTTCATCATCATCGTCAACCTGTTTAAGTCTATTGCTGGATATAGGCTCCTGAGAGGGCTTTGTGCTCATAATCCCCTTGGTGGGCATGTGGGTGGGGATGACAGAGCACGGCATCAACTACTGCTTGTAATAGGTGGTCAGAGCAGTTGGCCGTGCTTACGCCGGCCGCGCCATACTGCGATCACCTGGCGCCGGGAGTCGCCTTTACGGTGCACTGGTATTTTGGCATGGGGTCAGGGGTCCAGGGGGCACGGATAACTAAGAAATATTTTTAATACTTTTGACTTATTAAATGAACGATTTAAATTTAAACATAAGAAGTCTCCTACAAAAGCTATTTATATGTAGAAAGGTTAAATTGACCTTATCCGCAGGCTGTACGGCTTCAAGATACACCCGCTCGCGTACCAGATCCAGCAGCAGGCGGCCGCGAACTTCAAGGCGCCGCTGCGGAGCCTCTCGTACAACAACGGTAAACGCTAGGACTGCGCCCGCGAACTCTTGATACAGATCGCCTGTGTTTCACCAAATCTTATAGTTGGAGTTCTGAGCGATTATTTTTCGCATGTTGTCTACACTGTATGTGTTACCGTGACTTCTTAATAGTGATGTGTACAGCAGGTATAGATCGCAAATAACACCATCGTTTGCTTTAGTTCGCTATAGAAAAAAAATTGTGTTACGACACTACACGAACTTCTACCAAGTAGTTTCAGGAGCGCCATGCACTATTAATGTATCCGATAATCGTTGCAGAAGATATCTCCTATCTAACTGATATCGCCTGGCTAACTAAAGCTGCCTGGCTCAGCTGCCCTTACGTCTGTCTTATTGTCGTACGCTTGTGACATCAATGTTGCCTTTATTAAACCCTTAACTGTGAAGCATTATGAGATTTCTAATTTTATTTAAATTCCGATTCAATCAGCGAATCTGTGTAGACATAACCTATATGCATTTTATGGCAATTAATTTTTTTTTCATTCAAACTAATAATCGCTCCGTAGTGTCCATTGGGCGTAATCAACAGCGATCTCCTATGCACGAAAACGCAATGGAAATAATTTTACTAACGGGCTATATTTTTATAGACAATTAAGGTATTTTTATTATGTGAAAACATGTGGGTATGAAACATTATATAATCTGAACGTATGGTTGTTGAAATTGTGTTATATGTCAAAAGATAGGTATATGTAGGTATGAACACAGGAAATGATAATTTAAAAGACTAATTATACCTTATCCTCGGCCCGTAATTTGTTAGATAGACTTTGAACATATGGAAACGGTATTCAATACGATACACCCTTTGAAGGCAGAAACATCACAGATACATTACGAAATGTCCAAAAAACTACCAATTTACTTTGTGTCACAGCTTGAAAAGTAATTATTAATACTAAAGATTTCATTTGCATATTTTGTAAGTACATTTCTATTTTGTCAGGTGCAGTGGTTGGTTAGTGAACCTGACTGCTGCGCCGGGTGTCGTGTGTTCGATTCCCACCAAAAATAATTATTTGTGTGATGAGCGGAAAGAAGTATTTGTACTGTCTGGATGTAAAAAAATATCTATGTAAATATATATTTATATGTAGTTCATCAACCATCTGGTTACCATAACTCAAGCCTTCTTGATGCTTAGTTTGGAATCAGGTGGCTGTGTGTGCACATGTCTAACATGTTTATATTTACTGCAGTTATACCGTTGTGCGTTAACTTCTACGATAGTGATCGCCATGTAGAAATGTTAATCTAATTTTGCCTTAAAATTATTATATACAATTACGTGAGACTATGGCAATCTGTATCAACAGCGTCTAAATAATATATACGTACTGTGGACGAGATAATACGGACGCTTTTGCACATTAGCCCACAGCTAAGCAACAAAGATATAAAGATTGGACGTTGATTAAAACGTTGGGTGTTACGGCTTCCATAGATTTATTCGTGTATGTAATGTTGCCATATGGTAACATTGTTTTGGGCTATTGTGTATTGGAGTTAATATATGTTTTTAATCCACAGTGAATAACGCGCCTGTGTGTAGTGATAAACGATGAATTCTAAACTTAATTTGAAATTTATCGTAGTTTTTACTATATTTATATAGATAAATTCAATACATACAGAGTTTCTTTCATCATTGTTTTTGGTTCTCCCATTCTTTAATCATCCCCGTAGACTTTCGTAGTACATAAAAGAAATGGGTAGAATGTTGTACAAGGATAGTTGTATTTTATTCGCTAATATACGTTACGTTGTTTTATCATGCGTCACGCTCGATAAATTATCTGTGGACCTGTCAAGTGACATCACTACTTCAGAAAAATCCGTAAATTGACATTGTAACTTGTTCTTAAACAAAACATTGGAAGGTAGTAGAAGATTTAATCGGGATTATCTGGTTCCCATCACTAAACACAACTGATTGGATATTGTTTATACATATTAGGTGTGAAACTAGGTATTGTTATATATTTGCGTATGTCAGGAATAGCTGGGGCGTACGTGAGCTCAGGGGATACTTTATGTTAATAAAATTTATCCAGGAGAATAGTTTGGTCGCCAATAAGCTCGCTCGCCCGTACTTCTTATTTAAAATAATTATGGTGTATTTTAAACTTCTCGTTTAAATGCATCTATAATGAACACAAACGTCATTGACTATACTAAAATGAAGAAAAAAACGCGTTGACGGGAATGTACTTTTTGCCATGTAATTGTTACATGCGCGATCATACATGACACATGAATGATCGCGCGCAATAGCTTGTTTGATTGCTCTACCGCGAGGTCCACAGATATTTTATGCGCAATATAATTACAATGTTATTTAACTCAATTTTCATGTTTCTAGAGTTACACCATATTCAGAAATATAGTTAGTATGTGTAATAAGATTGTTGTAGCTAATTTTGGCGCGTGATCCAAGTAGCTAATATTATTCGTATATTTATAAAACTTATTACTAAGATAGGGTCATGTAAGTTTTTATTTTTATATCCGATAATATAGCGCCTAGATGATCACATGTTTCGCGTTTCTTCTTGGACTCTTCGTTATTGTATCGGTACCAGTAATTATAAATAAATAATATGACAACTATTGGACTTTTTTCTTGCTCATCCTGCTTTTCATTCGCGTTTCTTCCTATTGGACGTGTCGGTTATAAAATTTATGGTTTGACATATATAATTTTAATGGCTAATAGTATTAGCCATTAAAATTCCAAAGTATCTGAATACAATTTTTTTTCCTACACTTAAATTCTATTTAATTATTTTTCAAATACAATACCAGTATTCATTAGATATGTAACAATTAAATTAATATTAATGTTTTGAATAAAGTAATTACAAGTACACTTTCCACTAGACTTGCAGTGTGTGTAGTCTTTTTTGTAATTCAAAACAGACAAAACGTGTAGGCATTTGTTTCATTATTTTACAGCTTGCTAGGCCAGTAAAGTCAGAAATTGCACAGATTGTATTAAACATAAGCAAATGCTATCTGTACACTCTGTTCCACATTAGTTGTGTAGATCGCAGTTCCATCCAAAAATAAAATTCAATTCTACACAATTACTAAAAGCAGGTTGTTTGTTTGCCGCAGAAATGAAGACGACCAGTAACATACCAAAATGATTGTCAACCGGAGTGCCACTACGTGGTGGGGCGGTGGTAGTACAAGTTCACCACCGATCATTACTCTATGGTTACTTCATATTATCTTAGTCAATAATTTGATGATGCTCATCAAATAATTAGTTTAAACACTCATCTATTATAAATTAACACTGTCATGATAATAAATCTTATTTATGTTTTGTTCACCTAGTATGCGTTTTTATTACCAACTAAAGTGTGTGCACATGAATGTGCACTACCTCATTAAAGATATTACATCAGAACACCTGCAATGTTTGAATATTTATTTCATATGGATTTTAAGCAACTATCTTTATGAAAGAAGTAAATAGCAAAAATACATTAATCATAATTTATTACTTAATTCTATGACAGATATCAATAGTATATAATATATACAACAATCACAATTATATTATTATGATGTTAAGCCACACTTAACATTTAAGGGCTAAATATTTACAAAGATCTCGCACCAATTGTATGTTATGAATTTCTTGAAATATTGGACTCTCAAGAGAAACAATGTTTGATTTGATAAATTTGAATGTGGACACTTTCAAACTGGGAGCATTATACATATCAGCAGCCACTAGGATTTCCAATGCATTCTCAGTGGTCAGCTGCTGGGCCAGAACATGTTGGGACAGTTCCTTAAAACCTTTAATGTCATATCTATCTGCTAACATGAGCAGGTTGTAGTGATTAGCATTATCCAGATTACTAATAGTCCCAGTGTACACAAACTCCAAGAGACACCTAAGATCTTCTTTCTCTGTGTCAATTAAACAAACATAGTTATTTATGCTCTCTGCCGTGTCAGCCTTGAGCATTGCTTTGAATACTTCACTTCTTGCAGTCAACAGGAACTTGTGTACCTGGAACTTGGTTCCATCTGCTGATTCCATCACAAAATCTGCATCGACTGGATCAGACAAAAGCTGGCTGAAATCATGAAGGCTTTTAACATAATCTAAAGGTAGTTGTGCTTCTTTAGCCATTGAGGTGTTAAAACTAGTAGCAATCAGGAGTTTTTTATTCTTCATTAATTCCACATCGAGTTCAGTAAAACTGTAAGTTGTCAAATAGGTGTGATGTCCATAAGGGACACTATCAAATTTATACACAGTACATGTAGAATTTAAGTATATATTGCCAGTACAGTCATCAACACTTAGCTGGTTTCCATCACATAGTGAAATATGGAACGACGTCTTGACATGGTTACAAACAAACAGGTGTAAAATGTGCAGTTTCGCGACTTGTTCAGTTTTGTACAAAAACCAAAAGTCCCTTGCTTGG
>DWTO01000246.1:0-23871 GCA_018244755.1 Jemadia pseudognetus
GACATTCGTTTGGGGCAGAAATTATTCATTCTGTAACTAATTATGGTTCTAAAATATAGAAAATGCATGTTTTTCTTTGACTTTCTTTTTTTCATTGACTGTTAGGCGGTACGAAGTTCGCGGGTCAGCTAGTACATTTTATACGCATCATTTTCTAGTACATTTTTGGTTTATATTTATAGTATGGTGTAGGTGGATCAGATATTAGATGGTACTTTATAGCAAGCTTCTGATGAATAATTTGTTTGAGTCGTTTGTCGGTTTGAGTCGAGGCATCTAATTTAAGGTCGTCCATGTAAAAAAGATGGTTAATGTTCATTTTTCGGTATAGTAATTGATTTTTAGAAGTATGACACTGTAGTAAGTAGCCTTTGTCTATAGAATTTAAGACATTAGATAGTGGATTTAAAGCTAAACAAAACCAGAGTGGGCTAAGGGCATCTCCTTGGAATATACCTCCTTTAATTTTAATAGGCTCTTTTTCTAAATTGTTCTCTTTTGTTTTCAACCGTATTCTTGTTCTCTACGTAGATGATATATTTTGAAGAAATGAAAGTATTGTAGGATGGATTTTGTAAATTTCTAAAACCTTAATTAACCAATATTGGGGAACAGAATCAAAAGCTTTATTATTATTATTTTTAAATAAAATGTTATTAAACTACATTATTAAATAACATTATTAAAACTACATTTGTTAAGAATTATTAGTTTTGGTTCTAAAACCTCTAATATTTTGGTATAAAATATATAAATTGTTATTATTGTGTGTAATTATACGGTCAGGTAGTGATGACATAACAAAATATAATAGGTTACAAAGAATTTAGAAAATTAAAATCTTTAACTACAAAACTTTTAGAATTAGAGCCCTTTAGTTTATTTATTAGTTTTAGTGTTACAAAATATATATAAACACTGATCTATTGTACTGAAATATACTAGGTATTTACGCGTACTATATATTTCTTCAACAGTACATAGTACGGAGCCCGAAATACAGTACAATACCATATACCTATTATAGTACGGATAGCAACCCTAAGCGTTACGTTACGAATCGGTTTACCCTCCCATAAGAAGTTATCACTTCAAAAATAAAGTCATCATCAACATATTTTTGCAGTTCACTGCTGGACCTTGGACCTGGATAGGCCTTCGAGGAGGGATTTTCGCTTATTATCGCTATGCTGACCATGCGAGTTGAGGTTCGCGAACAAGGTTTCTTACATCGCCCACGCTGAAGCCCTTAGGCAGCTAGGTCATTTAAAAATAAAGTAACTGGCAAACGTGTAGCTTTAATATAAAATAACATGAGGTTCTTTCGCCATCGAGCACATCGCGTTTTTTTATGTTGCTTGTTTTTTAGTTTTTTTAACTACAATTAATTTCATGTCAATTCTCAATCCTAACGTCTAAATAAAAAGCTACGAACCTGTGTCTGGGTGGAGTTAAAATACATTCCCCGGCTCCGTGGCGAGTTACAGGGTGTCGTAAGATGCAACTAAACCCGACGCTGATGGCGGTACGTATGTACGGCGGTATGGCTACGTGCTCTGGCCGTCTGCTGGTGCGGCGCGGGCGCTGCGAGGTGCGAGTTATATTTTTAAATAACTACTGTTAAATTATTTGGAAATTTTCATTCAAAAATACTAAAATCGCGATAAGAAAATGGAACTTGGGGGTAGGAAAAGTAAAAATTTCGGGGTCGTAGATTTTTTTGATGTCCAAGCTAAAATATATAAAGAAAATTATCGTCAAAGAAATCTAATCTAATAAATCCGAGAAGTATGATCTGGGCCTCTTCAAATATAATGTGAATAGGCATTTTCTTGGCAAGCTTGCTACATCTTAGGCCACATCATTGCTGTAGGTCAGGCAAGACTGCCCAAAAGCTAGCCTATTCAGAATAAAAAAAAATATTTTTGTTTTCTGAACAGGGCCACCGTTATCACTTAGGCAATAAAAAATAACCAACGACCTATTCTCAGTCCTACCAAGTATATACAAAAAAAATTCATAAAATCGGTGAAGCGGTTTCCGAGGAGATCGACCACCATCACTGTGACACGAGATGTTTATATATGTACATATTAAATTTTTATTGTATTATTATATCTTTAGGCCAGGTTGCATACGAGATCTCAGAGAGCATCGAGTACCAAATATTTGTACTCCAAGAGCCCTGACGCGCGTGTTCACATTTATCAGTCATGACAACATGAGAAGGTGACTTCCCTTACTTTGAACATCTTTTTTTCACATGGTTAAACGTACACATTTTAATATATTCCGTTCTGTACATATAAATATCGTAGTATATGTTAGAGCTATCTCATCTAATAGCGTTGTCAAACACAGTGGGCGCGCGCGCCACTGCCGCACGCGGATACGTAACAAACGTAGGTACCACGTGTCGCTTGTATATTTCAATGTATATAAATGTAGCGTGCACGCAACAACAGGAACTGTGCGCCGTCGGTGTGCGAACCGAGTCCGCGTCCGACGCGCACACAAGCATGCGCGCGCTCTCGCGTCACGTGACGTCACGATATGTGCTGCGGAGGAGCGGTATCTCGCGCACGTACGTGACATCACATAACCGCTTGTATGCATACGACGCTCGACATACCGGCACACGTAACGTTATCAACGTTTCGTGCACTTGACCGTCATTATCGACTATCGTGCGCTTGCGTTCCGTGCACATATCTGGATTTCGATACTTCTATGTTAATATTATAACTATTATCTATCTTTAAGACTATCAGTAGATCTATCGGATCGATTCTATTCCAAAAAATGTGAAAGTAATGGGAAGCTACATTATACTCAATTGATTTAATAGGACCGTATGAATGTTGCATTACGACAACCATTATTTTTGTAGTACCGTATATTCCGATAGAAGATGGCTCAAAGGTTCATTAGTTGCTTGATTAACGTATACCCTTAAAACAGTTTGAAATAAATATATGAAGAGGAAAACCACGAACCAGAGAAAACATATTCACGACGTCTTGAATATGTCTCTTGCTTTATTCCGTGATCGAGACAGTTATGAAAAAGGTGAAGGAAAACGTTTACTTAGATGTTTATATTCGGTACATAATATCGATTTCTTTAAAAATAACTTGCTTTAACTGATTTGGATTCACGTGTAGCGTGGGCGCTATTAAAGGTGAGCGGGAACATCGCGGCAACAACTTTCGCCTGGTACGTTTCCGACCGGCTGTTGTTTTTGAGTGTGACGCCGTCGTTGAGAGCTCCGCTCAAACCTGGATTGTTCTGAAATGTGTGTGACTGGGCGCCAATAAACTGTAACAGTGAACTATGTGGCGGCGACACCTCGCGGTGTTGTTGTACGAGCGGCCGCTAGTTCTCTATTAACATGAAGTTTGCAAAAATTTGGCTGATGACCTTCTTTTGTTAGTAACGTCGATCTAATTTCCTAAAACAGTATTGTACGAAATCTAATAACAAGTATAAAAAAAACTAATTTTTTTAATAGATAATAATAAAAACATACATACATATCCCTTACGGGGTAGGCAGAGTGCACCGATTACCCAGTAATTCTATCCTTACAGACCTGCCGCGCCTCGTCCACATTCATCATTCTCTTCATACATACGCGCCTGTTTCACAGACTACTGACTCTTACTACGTATCTGCCTACGTATCTGACTACGTATTTGATCAAGATAGGTGAGTCTTGGCCTCCCTCGGCACTTGCATCCATCAACAGTGGCATTGTGTATCTGCTTCGACATTCTTTCATCATTCATTCTCTCAATATGTCCGAACCAACGGAGCATCCCCTTTCTCATTTTTACACCAATACTCATACCAAGCACCTTCCTTACGTCAGAATTACGAACGCGGTCGGCGAGCGTCAAGCCGCAAATGCGACGCAACGACCTCATCTCGACCGCGTTTATTCTACTTTCATCCCCTTTCTTACATACCCAGCTCTCGCTACCGTGCAGTAGAGTTGGAATAAGTACTGAGTTATGTATTGCCAAGCGAGCACGCTGACTCAAGACTTGACAACTCAGTAGCTTACCCAAATACAAAATAAATAAATACGTAGGTATTGGCGAAAAATGCCGTCAGTAAATGGAACATAATAGTTTAATCACAAGACTTATTAACACATCACACGGAACATTTCTCTTGTAGAGAGGAGGCCCATGTCAATCGGTAAAAGGATCCATGACGATGACGTTAATTGTAATGAGGTTGATGATTAACTCACTACATACTGCCTATAATAGAAATAGTTTTCCTTCACACAAATTGTGCTTAGTGGTATAAACGATTCTGAATTTCATCATTTCGATGTCGCATCTAATGTCATAATATTCGTTTGAAATTCTTTTCATGTCGATGAATATTACTAAAATGAAGGGGAACCAAGAGTATTAATGAAATCAATTAAACGTGTACCTTCAGCGTTTCCATTACAAGGTGTTACATGCACTTTATAAAATTGAGTTAATAACGAAGCAAATTGATGTTCGATGGTAACATCGACAAGGTTGTCTTTCACTATGAGAGATCCAGTGTACATACTATCGTATGAGTGGATCGTTGATGATTACATTTGAGACCCGTAGGTGTGTTTAATTGGCCTAGAATTATGTAAGTTTTTAACTAAATATAATTATCAATTTAATTATTATCAATAAAATTTACTTCGATACCGTGAACCATGTAGACTAAACGGTATTTGTTTTGGTGAAATCATCAAAACAGTACACAAAGAAAAATTTGTGATTTGTACATATTTTAGAAAAGAGACTGCTTACGTGAATTTAAAATAAAGTAGTTCATTATAATTTAAATCGTAAAACATAAGAATTAAGAACAAAGAGTAGAAAGTATCAAAAAAGGCAAACCCAAAAGAAATTTGCTGAAGACAGTTACATAATTGTAGTAGTGTTCGCTGTTTTTAACATTGTTGTTCATCTAAACGAACAGAGGCGAGTTTGTTCGGTACCACTCTGACACTTGACGTCTACGTTTCTGTACCTAGTAGTAATTGTGTTTATATTGGTGGCTCTCGACTACATCGTATTTTATGTCGATGTTGCTATAAATATTAATGCATCGTATAAATATGCTTGTAAATTTGCTTCCTTATACATTCGATTGAATAAAACGATTATAATAATAACATTTGATTAAATATTGTTATACGTTTCATTAAACAATGCAGTTCATTCAACATTATTTTACGGCCCTAAGTCCGTTGACTGGATTCTAAAGCAGATTCCATTCTCCAGTTTTGTCAATTTCGACGATCACATTACTTCACTAAGACCCTCGGCATTTACCTATTACGACATTCTATCAGTTATGTTTCAGTAGCGTGGGCTCAAAAGGATCTTGAATCTGTCAATATTGAAGTCGATTGTATGCTTTAGGTTTCAAATACGTTGACTTAAGAAGGAGGCACAAACCGTCTTCGATAAAGCTTGTATCCAGCCGCGGATTATGGCAGGCTTATGATGAAATATTTGATAAGAAATCATGAGCATTCACACAGTAGATCTCAAACTTCTGCTTCGGCGTGTGCATATAACTTAGATCAACACTTAAAGATTTGCTGTCCTTTTTGGTAGTGTTATTTACATATTTGTAATTAAAAATGTACTTATGTGAGTAGTATATTCAATTAATTTCATTTCTATAGAAATAATGATGCCATAAGATTCTCCATCACCGTGTTCTCTATGTCCAGCCATGTTTACCAAACAGCTCTTGGACGCGCATGGCTTACTGTGTCTTTAACCCTGCCATCTCGTTAAAAAGTCTTATGTTAATTCATTTACCCGACAATAACATGTATTACGTTTGGTATTTTATACAATTATGTAGAAGTTATAGTGCTAGTTACTAGTTTGACAGCCTCCTTGCTAGTATTGATTGCAAGCGCGACTGCCGTTGGAGATGTCCTAGGTTTAAATCCCAAATAGGGGTCTATTGGATTTTTTAACCTACATTTTCTAGTAACGACATGGAGTCTAGATACGTGCCCGGTGTACGGAAATAGCTTCACCACTTATTCCATAGTGGGAGGTAACCGTAATTAGTGAAACATGGGAGTGTACTATACTCCTCTGCCTATCTCTTCCGGGATTACAGAAGTAACGATGGTAAGTTATAGCACTAATTACTGTTGTCAAAAATTTTTCGCCATTGGTTATTCTCAGTAACAAGTAGGCTGGCGTTCGCTCCTTAGCAATTTGACGCTTGACGTCAGTAGGTACTCTGCCGCGGCTGAGAGATTGCGACTATATCGGTAGCGCCGGATCAATGGAGTGCGGGATATTGGGATTGAGGCGGATAAGTTGCTTGGATTTTAGATCGTCAAAATTTATAATTGAATCAGTTCGATTTGTTTTTCACTATAGACCGAAAATATGTTCACTTGGTTCGAATCTCGCGAGTTCTTTTGCGAAAAAAAATATTGTTTTTTTACTTTTTAGAGCATATTAATTTGTTTTGGAATAGTTTTCTTGAAGTCGGTTTTTTGTTTTTGATTAAAATTTTTGTTTATTAATAATGACCAATCACTGCGCATTTTTTCCGTCCGACTTTCATTATTTATTTCGAATGCCTATCAAAATTGATTGTTTAGTTGACTTTGATTTGATTTGATTGACTAAACTTAATAAATACAAAACAGTTAATCGTATTTATTTTCTACAAGTAGGACAAGTTTGTCCTACATACAAAAGACATTTTCAAATACATCAATTAGGTATCCTTCCATTCGTAGCGCAAACCTAGGCTACAATGTAGGTTCTATTACAGACCATTTCGATCAGACAATCAAGTTCTTTGAAACAGCGGCAGAACTTTATAAACTGTCTGAACTAGTAAGTAGGAAAAAGGCTTTGTATTAAGCTATTTAGCTAACAAGCGACATGTATTAAATGCTATTGCCGACTTACGTAGCGGCGTGGTTGAAGAGAGAAGGAACACATAACATGAATTTAACAAGGCGTTCAATACTTACAAATATTAATATTTTTATTCGACTTGAGATGTGAAAACTTATAGTAGGTATAAATTAAAATGATATCTTCGCATCAGAGAAATATTAATAATTACAACATAGTACAAAGTTATCCTAATATCTTAGTCATAATACATATAAAATCTTACATACCATTATATTACGTCTTTTTTAAACTTAGCTTATATGTTACAATAAAATCTTTAAATCTATAGGAAATACAAAATCAAGACTATCCTTATCAAGTCTCCTAAACTGATGTGCTTTAATGTGATCTGGGCAAAAAATGTGTCCATTAGAATAGAGATATTTAGCACTCGGTGTTACACACAGTTTGCTACTGCAAAAGCAACATGGCTTTACGATATGAGAAAAATAAATATATTGCGGTGTAATAATAATTATGAAATAAATAGATATAGCTTATTTATCCTGTACATACCATATCGATAACGAATACGAGTCGGGCCACGTGACGCGTAGGTGGGCGGCGCACGTGGCCGGCACATCGCGCACGTGAACTATGCCCTACGAAATATACTACATCGTTTTACATGTCAATAAAACTCACTGCGATTCATACAGTGTCCATTGAATAATTGAATGATATTATTGTTTAAACAGTTTTGTGCGTAGCTTACTACGCACAAAATTTTTGGTATCGTCGGTGCCCGTCGTATCTGATCGCTGATCGTAAATTAATATGCATTATAAGGCGTGTAAAGCGGATGGTTTACAAAACGCTCTCTTTTATCACTTACGTCGTTAGCGATCAAACACGTAAGTATGGCATTCATGCTCCCCGGAGTAACGAAGGACTATCGACAGGCTATAATTTCTTATGAAATCTACCGCAGCCGTTTGTAATTTTTTCATAATTTACTCAATTGCCCTTAACATTACATTCCCTTTGCATAATTCGTTTTCAATAATCAATTTCATTTAATTCCCTTGTTGTACGCGGAAACTATCATTTGGTATCTTTTTCAATGACAGATCTTTACATGTTTGGATGTAATGATTTTTCCAGTTTTTCGACTTTAATTTTGAAAAGTCTGTTTCGGAGTCGAATTTAATACACCCACATATTTAATACATACACACATTAAATGCACACAAACAAATATTGTATCTGCGAGAAATTGTACTCCTTTATTGATACAGACCACATTCAGTCTCTGACTAGTGATAACATTATAAAACGCTAGAACCAATGAACAGTCTCACGCTCATATGAGGATACCATTATTATGTACCGAATCTATGTAATTATATAAAAAACAATACTTTTATCTTTTCTCCTCCGAACAAATCTTTCTGAACTTCATATAACAAGTTACTAACATGATTATACATATTTGATATACATACATACAAACAAAATAATTATGATTCAATAAAATTAATTTCAAATATAATTCAATGAAATATATAGGAAAATGCAATGTAACCAAATCGAAATAATGAAACTCGTTTCCCTAGTAATGCGTCTGTCGTGTGTATTTATTTGAATTATACTGATTGTCATAAATAGATCAATATATGAAACTAGAAGAAGTTTCAAGCACTCAAATCATTATTCAATTTCTGACTGCTTTAACATGCATCTTCACTGCGCCAGGTGTAATTCAGAACAAAAATATCTGTCCTAGATATCTAGACTTGGCTAAAGCCTATTTCTATATCAGGACTGTAACATCGTATGTCGCTCAATTTTCATTAACAAACCATCGGGTTAAGAGGTTTTCGTTGTTCGAGAGCCGGAAATAATTTCCGCTTTTGCATCCGATGTCAAATTGCATACGAACTGGATATAGTCGGTTCATTAAATTATTGAAATAACATTTCTATATTACCGTGTGGAAGTATAAATAATAATTATCGATATCAGGAGTACTAATGGTTGTTTATGTGTAGAAATAAACTTTTATTTTCTATTTATGCGTATATAAATAAGTGTTTATAAATTACTTTAAATTTTGCAGTCACAAAAGTAAGAGTCACTACTCATTTATTTCGGTTGACCTCTTTATGACCTGTCCCCATGGGGAATGTTTGTTTCTGTTTCGAACAGATGTTTAGATTACGGTTGTAGATATCTGTTGTGACTTAATTACTCCAGGTACATGGTTACCTAGTGATGCTGTAACTATAGTTTGTTAATATTACAAATTTCTATCAAAATAAACGAACTTCAAAGTTTTTAATTCACAAAAATAAGGACTAAATGAAGCCTATTCGATGATGTCACATGCTATTTCAGACACAGGGAAATCGGAACCGCTGACACAATTCTAACCCATGCCTAAAACACCTAAATAAAAGGCCAATGGGTCTAAGGGTCAGCTTTAAGTGGCTGTGACATTTCAACGTATGCATAATTGGACTTCGGACTGACACCCCCCGGCCGGGGAGGCGTCGACGTGACAAGTCGCGAAGTGAATAATGTATAGGTAGTGGATAGCTCTGCCACTTAGCCGGCTCTGAATAATGTATGCAGCAGTGCTGCCACCATCTGATTGTTTCCGAAGCTTGCCAACCGGAATATTATACTACTATGCATGCATTGTATTTAACTTACTGATTTTAAGTGGTGTGAATGGAAATTAAATTTTATAATTAGACTGAATTTATCATTTTATGATCTGGGAATGCGATATACGATGGAGTATACTTTCATTTTGCGCGTTATCAAAGACACGTCGTACCGTTGCTGCTAAAAACCAGATGACTGTACATTTCATTGTACAAGTTGGCTAAGTAAAATAAATGGATCCAGTTAAAGTGAACCGAGGTTTATTTTCCGTGTGTAGTAGTAGGTACTTTGGAGGAAGGTTGGTTTTAGGAACATTTTTTAAGACGCCGTTGTTAGCATTCCCCTGAATTACGTTATGGAATGGCGACGATTAAAGTATAAAAGAACTACCCGAAAACATGTATAATTATTTCCAGCGAAACAAGTCACAACAAAGACATTATATTATATTACAGTTTAATCATTGTCGCGCTTGCCTCATTAGGGCACCATGAATCACCATCAGGCCATCAACACTGAAAGTAAAAAGTCCATTACTTCCAACCGTAGCTGAGAGAATTAAAAAGCAATAACGCGGAGGGCATGTGACAGGGCGGCGCGCGCGCAGGTGACGCGCCGGATGCTGAAACCGTGGACGGAAGAGGAGGGGGACGGACAGGGAGGGGAGAGCGACAAGGGGGAGAGGAATGAGGGTTAACATACGTGGTTTGGACATAAGCCATTTGACTTTGTATTCTATTACCAATAACGTAAAATAGATTTTGGTTCGTACGCCCTTGGCAGCAGGTGTCGGCGATTGCGCAGTACGCTTGGTCTTTGTTCAGTCGTCATGCTATATGCTGTGTTCAGATGTGTGTATGTTGTTGTATGTTGCATTGCTCATTAATTCACTTCAGTCTTACCCGATTTCTCTTTTGGAAAATATATTGCGCAATAGTGAAAGGATATAAAACTATCTCATCTGTTGTATTATTTTCTTTGTCGTTTTATTGAACAATCATTAAAAATATATACTTAAAATGTAAAATATGTAAACCGATTTCGACTGTAAGTCGAAAGTAGATTTAACTAACAACTATTTCTTGTATTCGTATTAATCTATTTAAGTTTAGGAATCAGTAATGAAAATTGTTTATATAAGAAATAAAATTAATCGTCTTTCTCAAACACACATTTAATATTCAAACGCTTTGGCCGTTTGATATTTATTAAGCAAGCGGATAAGGGATATGCGAAATTTAAAAAAAAAATAGGCTATATTCAATACTTTTATACCAAGCCAAATAGTACACGATGAAAAATTATAAATATATCGTCACGTTGTACAGTTATATAAGTCGCTATTCATCATCTTGATGAGCTTTAGTTAACTGATGAACAGGACCTTACCCAAAGAGTTTTGCTCATAATCCCCAAACTAGACATATGTACGTGTTGGGGATCACAGAGCAAAGTTTCTTACACCATTGTTGCTCGTTGGCGGCACGAAAATAATAATTATTTCTTATGTTATATATTTCTAGCAAAACACTACGATACCATCGTTTAAAGCATTATGCGATGCGATACGTAATTACACGTTTACATCAAGAACGGAATATAATTACAGGCCTTTGTGTAGTAGGGACACCGATTTATTTAGTAATATCTAGAAATTTCCATTAGTGTTTGTTGTAAACATATTTGCTTTGAGTTGATATACTTAACTAGACAAGTAATTTTGTTTAATACATATTTTATTCCATAAATTTAGTATATCACTAAAACAATAATTTATGTAGACCTGAAAGAGATTAATGTATTAAAGTAATACATGGATTTTTTGATATCGTGATAACATAATTATGTTACATTTGTGATTCAAATAGCTATTACAGCAAACAGTAAATGCCATTAATGCCTACGTTGGATTTGAGTGTATATAAATCTGATTTATCTTTCAGTTCCTCCCACACAATTCTAGGAAGTGTCTGAAAAACTACCCCATTTGTAACCGACCCCATTAACCCCTCTACGCTGCGCAAGCGCATCGAAGGGGAACTTTGAATTATTGAATGAGCATGAAAATTGATTTCATGTGTTTCCATTCCTGTCGCCAAGAGTTGTTTAATTTGTTATTGAATAATTCATTTTACATGGACTCTACAGTCGTATGACGCCATAAAGAAACTCTCATGGGTTGAATGTTTGTAATAACTACCTAGAAACATTGTGTATACTAAAGTCTTGTCGTGTCTCGCACTACATACAATATTTTGGTATTTGTTACATATTAGTATTTAATTTAAAAAGTTAGGTGCGAGCCGTTCATTGTTTCGTATGTATATTTATGTAGTAGTTATGTTATGAAATATTTTATGTATTGTACTGAAAATTCACGAAAACAAATAGTTTTAAGGTGAAATAAAAAAACCTGCAAGGTCGACTAGCGCTCAAGTTACAAAACTAAGAAAAAAATGTACTTTTGTATTTACAAAAAATCCTAAATTATTATTATTAAATCGTTACCCTAAGCCTCTACACGGTAGGAGAGAGTAAAAATAACCAAATACGTTAGGATTGTGGTACTATTGTTGTTAATGAATATTTTCTTAGTTATTTCTATTTATTTTCCATATATTATACAATACTTTGAAATGTACAAGGATTGAGCGGATGTATAAGGGCGGTTGCACACCCGCGGACGGCTGCTGGGTCAACGACCGGAACATTTTTTGTGCTCACCGGCTGCGCTCGCTTCCTGTCACAATTTGTCTGCATTTTTTTTTCGAAACACCGTTACAGGAATATCTTTTTTTGTCGTTTATCTCCTCATATTGAGGTCGAGAGTAAAAAGAAAATGAAACACACATAAATTAATATTATTACCATAGTTTATGTTTAAGAATCTCAATTCTTAATGGACTTTATAAAACAGATGAAACATCAGTCGATATTTGGCCAGTTTAAAAAGTAGAAAATATATCTACCGAATTTGACTATGACTTTCAAACTGATTTATCAATGACATCATTAATATTGCAATATTAAACAAATGTAGGGGATTTTTTTTGCTTACTTATACCATAAATACCGGGATTTCACGGTATTGTTTCATAATAAATATACAGACAGATAACATATTTTATTGTATATTTAATGTAGGGTTTACCCACATTATTCCCCATTGTCATCGTAACACAAAATACCTTTTAATTTTCCGTATATTTAGTCAGAGCCCACGACCTGCAGTTTCAGCAAAGTATTAACTATTCGGCTCCATTGCAGGCACTAATTTAAATTGACACATCAGGCCAGACGAGAATACCGTGCAACCGTCTGCCTGTTGGGGGCGGGCGGGTGTGCAACCCCCTTCATAAGGGGTTAGCTTCATTGTATGCGATAAATTCGGTATAGATTTTCTTAGTTTAAATGGTGTAAGATCGGAATCAAGTTCCACTTTGGCAACTTCTTCGGCAATTTGGAATAATTTATGAATAATATTAGTAGAGTATCTTTTTCAGGTCTGCTAGATCAGAGTTATTTTACGGTTGGTGATCTCTGTCTACCCTTAAGGGATCTGTTGTTATGATTAAATAACAACAATTATAACGCCCGCTGATATGCTCAAATAATTGTTATTTGAAATTTCATGTTTGGTATTCATCGAAATGTTTCATGTAGCCACAACAAAACTGATATAATGTATTGACATGTTATAAGCAGTGACAGCATAAATTCAGCCTGTCTCTCCGGAGCCCGGGTCCAAATCCTGGCGCACCTCTTGGTAATATATATGTTTTTAAATTAAATATTACTTGCTATGATGGTGACTAGAAAGAAAACATCGTGAGTAAACCTGCATAGTTCAGAACTCATAAAAAAATATTTTCTAAACTACATATCTCACAAGCTATGGCCTTAACCCTCTTTTTCTGAGAGGAGACGCGAGTCCAACGTAATGTTAAACTTTATATTTGTACGTAAGTATATACATATATGGGTAGTATCGCTGAGCAGTAAAGGCGACTGGTACCTTACTTCAGTTGCAGTCTCTGAATGCAATTCGGTGTTGTCATAATGGTTTTTGACAGTACCTAACTGCCTCTTCGCATAGCCCGATAAAATTTAAATGACCTCTCGCGGCGTTCATTAAAATTGTTTTCGAACTAAAAGTTTGATGCCAGTTCGCTATTGTTTCATATTTCCGCAAATTGCTTGGAGTGATCTCGTCGACTGTTTTACTGCGCTTCGGTCTCTCTGTTTTTTGCCAGTGATGTTGCTAGCATAATAACTAACTGAAAACACATTAAATTCTTCTCCGTGTTGTAAATAATTCAGGTATTTGTGGTCTATTTTCAGTTGTGTAGAGTTTTAAATTTCAATTACAGTATTATCGCCGGACAGACGCTGATTGTCATTCGTTATATTCTTTTGTGTTTTTGTTCTGCGACCGCCAGTCTATGTACCCAGCTTTAGGTTGATGGTGAAGATGGTTGGGTGTTGGGTGGACGGGTTATGTTTACTATAAGTTGATGTATTCATTTAGATGACTAAAGTATTTATTTTAATAACTCTCGAAATCCGTTTTATGAATGGATCAAGCTTACAATCACTATTAATGTAGGATGTTACCATTTTAAGGTGATAAACGTCAGGAAATTTCAAATAATCATTTTTTTACTGCGCTTCGAATCAACCGTAGCTACTTTTTTATGATTGTGTAAACAACATGTTTAATTTAATGATAATTACAGAATTCATACACGGGGCATGTAAAAGTAAGCGAAATGTAGTGTGACAGAATGTTAATAACGAGCTGTTTTGCGGATATGCAAAAGGCATTGCACAGGCGAGTATCGGTCGCGCTACGCCCAGGCCGCGAGCCGCCGACGACGTAGCGGCGCATAGAGCGCGCTCGACGCTCAAATCCTTCCAATCGATGTATAAATAATCGTTTACCGATACGTCCGAAAACACGCAAACCACCGGCCGTAGTACGATATTTCAGGAAGGTATTCCCCCGTCCGTCAGACGCAACTACAGCACATCCTATTTATAAGCGTCTATGTATAAATTCACTAAAAGTTAACACCACAACACACACGTAACGAATATAAACTCGGAAAAGCCTCTATTAATAATCGACCGACTGACTTTGCTACCAAAAATAATAGTCTAATTGTGAAAAGTTTATGCGGGATGGGTCGCGGACCGGGGCTATCTTGGGGCGGCTAAACTTAGTGGTGCGTGTGAGCCAGATGGTAAAATTAGTGCTGTGTTTCTGAACGCGACGCCGTCTGCTACTCCTCCTCATGACGACACTGGCTGCGTCCATTCACTAGCACACGCCAGCCGCGGTGACGAGCGCGTTGCTAACTGCCAAACTTATGACATGCCATTTTTGAATTGTCCCGCCATATTGTCATGTGAGAATGGCAACGTTGGCCGCGCTTCGCCATAAAGAATGTCCGATTGATTTACCGTCACCCCGAAGGAAATGGATGTTGAATAACTCGCAGTCTATAAATTTAAAGGTCAAAGGCATTGCATAATTGTTTACGTGTTTACCGCATAACAAACGTGCACTTGAATGGTTGTCGAGTTTCATGCAATTTCAGCTGAAATACCAATGCAATTCAGTTTCTCTTGACGTACCTATTAATTAATTTTATAGAATGTACCGTGTTTTTGAATTTCAGGCCCCGCTGAGCTTCGTGGCTGTGACCCTGCGAAATGTGTTGGAGCGGCAATTCAAAGGGTTTTTAAGGGTCTTTTGTACGTCACTCACGGAACGAGCGGGTGGCTTCATTACGTCAAGTGACCAGTGAACTTTTTGGAAGACAGTGCGACGTTTCACGTTACATGAGGTGTGTTAATTAATGTCATTCAATCATGAAATTGTGATTTAATCAGGCATGTAACCAGCGTTTGATCGTTATTGCTTCAGTTTTCACCATCAACTGAAATTGTGATAATGATGTTACAATTTCAAACGCTTATACGGTTAGTATGCTTTAATTTACCAAGCACACACACAATACTAATATAAAACTTAACATGTGATCATACAGGTGTCATTTTGATGACAGAGATTTATCTTACAAATACATATTAAATATGAAATTGATCGTTATTATCGTTTCACATAAATTCGCGTGTACGTACTCCAGTTTATCCTTTTTATGTTATAATATTATGTACATTATATTACTATCCTTCGTCTTATCTTCAATGTTTGACAAAGATATCACCATATAAACTACTTTAATTTTATCTCTTCGAATGAGAAAGGCCTATGTCGGCCTCAAGCCTGAGCACGTCTGAGCGCGGCTGATTAGCAGCCTATAAGTTTAGAACTTTCGCAGGTGAATCCTGCACAGTTGCACTGACAATATAAACGGAAACCTATACAAAGAACGGATAACGGATAACTAGTTATTATCAATATTATATCGACAACCAAAGAAAGAAATAAAACTATCATGGATAAATAACAATTGCTAGTTATTATTTCACAACCCGTGGTACGAAACTGCAGAGCAAGCGCGCCATGTTTTCTCAATGAAAATATTATTGCTTTAACTTATTACCTCAGTTTATTATCGTCCGTTGATAATTATTTCTATCTATTTCAGTCTGGGTATGGTTTAGGTAGAATTGCAACTACGCTGGTCGTCCCCACCACCAAGAAGTGTTTGTATCGAAGTTACTATTAAAACAATATTGAAATGTATCCAATAGCTTTCAGTTTTCGGAATTGAATGTTGAAATATTCCCAAATTAGCATTTCGCAAGGTTTGGAGATTGTTTAGATAGAAATACGTATTTTTACAGTACGACGTCGACAATTGATTAAATAGAAAATAGAAAGTTAAATTATGAACGGTCTTTGTTTAAGTAACATACAAAAATGCGTACATAATAACATATAAAATACACGAACCAATTGTTTCGAAATATTTTCGCCATCGTTCTTCAGTTTACGAATATTTATTGTATACCATTGATAAATTTCATATGTTTCTGCTATTCGATAATAATGTAGAAGAAGCACGGTACTTGGTGCTTTCAATCTACCTTTAAGACACGTGGCGTGACAGATTATAAAAAATGTAATTCTCCAATGATTTCAAGCGATCTCAAACATTATTTATTCCGTTTATTAATATATCTATCCAAATCTTCTATGAGAGATGAGAGTCGAAAACATTTCATGATAAATTTACATTTAATAGCATAACTGTGTGTACGTCACTACCGTCTATTCTGTAGTGTTATCTTCTTATAAACATTTCGCGTCGCTCCCTGTATCCTCCAAGGTGACCAAACGCGTTGGACTGACGCCAGGGGTGTCACAAAGAGTGTAATAAATCTATACACCTACTCAAGTATGTATATGAGGCTTACATTATATATTTTAAAAGGTGTACTATTGATTGATTGAACGGAGTTTTTTTAGTTCATGAAAGAAATATAAATAATTTGAAAAAACGCGCCAGGTCCCTTGCGGGGTAGGCAGAGATCATTAACGAGCATCCAGAAATTCTAGTGTCGGTATATTTAACATTGTTATTATGATATAATCATGTCAGATCCCTTACGGGGTACGCAGATGACATCGGGTACTAAATATATCTATATTTACTGACCTGGTGCACTTTTCTGCATTCATCCCTCTCTCTTTATACATAAAATAGAAATATTTGATGCCTAATCATATACAGTTAAGTCTATACTGTAACTTTTAACTTCGAGGATGATTAGCAAGTTCGTTTTGGAACCCATAGAACTAAACAAGAGTGTAAGTCAGAAATAAAAACAAGACGTAAACAAAAACATTTTTCATCCACAATCATATTTGTAAGTCCTTCAGTTATAAATTGTATTAGTTCAACGCTGACGTCATTGAAACGTTTACTTACACTGAATATGAAGAAAATAATTAGCCAGGAAAAAAGGGAGACCTGAAAAACGGATTCTTAGCACGATAGGCCACGTTACAATCGCCAGGGCCACGCCACTGTGAAATAATGGACGCGAGCACAATAGAGCCTGCACTATGGCCGTTATGTAAGCTATTAGGTTTACTAAGCTCCCTTGTTGTGTTTGAAGCTTTTGTAATCATGTTAGTGTTAACAAGCTTCAAGCGTCAAACTCAAATAATTTTCGTAATGAAAACGTTGCCCTTCATGTAAAAAGATATTGTTTGTTGTGTGCACCGCTGGGAATCTGAAGTATCTAGGATACACCTACAACTTAGCAGCGTCAAATTTGTTTCGTGAGCACAGTAAAAAAATATCAATATGAGAATACTTATTAAAAAACAATGTAATAGTAATATGTAATTACAGCATAGAAAAAGTAGTACGTTATTTTTCTTATTTCACTATACAATATAGAGAGCAGCGTCGACTCTATCAGTTATTCACGACTGAAGTGCGTTGTCGCTCGAGATGTCGCGAACAGGTGTCAGAGCTCTCTACTCTGTTGGACTCTTGGTTCCCTTACAGGTACAATCTAATACCAGCCTTCATAAGTACTCTACTTCCTTTTAAAAGTATAATATATTAAATGAAATGAGTTCTCAATAAAATTGGGTTCAAAAAGCAGTTAGTATCTAGCATTTCATTCATAACTAGTGGCTCGTAATGAATTGGCTTTCGAGTTTTGTCGGATCGTTGGTACAACGCACGTTTAAAGTTAATGTTAGAGGTAATAATCATTTTATATCGCCAAATATGACTCAATGAGTTGTTTCAAATATGCCTCTACCGAAAATTGATCACAAATAAATTAAGATTGTATTATGTCATAAAAATACAATTTTTTTTATTTCATAGTAATGAAAGTAACAAAATAATGTAAGTCATAAATATTTTTATGTACGTATCTATTCCTTACGACTCTACATTGGCGAATGCTAGCCATAGCGTTTATCAGTTATTCATGGGTCGGATCGCTCTAGCCGGCTAAACTCCCCGTCACACGAGACAGCCCACACGAGTGTCAGGCTCTGTTAGTCTGGCTCTATATTCTTCGACGAACCAAAAATAGCTGTAATTTAGAATGCCATCACAAATTGTTTTGTTCCTGGAAGTAGGCGTACGCGTTGCATTATGGCTTGTCGAATTAAGGCCGAGTTAGGAAACTAATTCAAATGACACTTTGTAAAATCTAGTTAATTAAATTTGAAAATATGAAATATTAAACCCTTGTAGTACCTACTTCAAAGATGCAACTCTAAAGTGTTTGAAATTTCAAGTAGTGAGTTGGACTAAGGACAAAATATTTAAACGACATATTAACATATTAACCTGACTGCATTCGCATTAAAGAAACTCGGCGGGGAGTACACCAGACGTGACCTATGTAGTTCACGGATGACGATATCTATTCACGGCTGCATCACACACAAAAATGTATGCACAAAAATGTATTGGTAATTCGAGCTACTGAGTCCGTCTTTCCGTACTCACCAAACATACACTTTGGTGTTGTACGGGATGATCTCAAACTATCCATAGATGGTAGTTTGAGATCATCCCGTGCAACATACCAATACTTATTAACCTACATAATAGCACAAGTAACTAATTGTTACCAATTGTGAACCTTTCAGTATTTTGTAATTAGGATGAAAAGTACCTATCAGACGTTCTTTTCCTGACAAAGACCAGACTGGGAGAGAATGTTATTAGTTGGTTTACCCGTTAGATTAAGGTGTTATATAACGATAAATAAAATGTACAGTTCACTTTCATTGTCTTTAACTTCTTATATGTACCAGTTAAGATTCTGCACCCTCGATAACAACCTGAAACTGCTGTCCAAATATTTATTAATAGTGTGGTAGGTGCAACGCTTCCCATCTCTCGTCACAGTTAACTGCTCATTAAATTCCGCCATCATAACGGTAAATGTGGACGCCCGTGGTCCCGGCCCTAAAGAGTAAACAAACAAGTACCGACACTTATATACCTCTCTTTCTATCATGTGGAGAGTGGCAGCCGTCTCGCTCATTTCGTCTTTTATATTTCACACCTCGCAACTGGCGCATGCTGGCAAGTTTTACAACAGATTATACAAAGGCGATTACGTCACACTAATCAAAATAAATTACTAGTTATTATTTAATTACACCATAATAGTTTTTCACGTTTTACGTCATTCCTTGTATTCAAACCCTTTCTTCAGTATTAGGGTGTTTATGTCGACTTAAAAGGGCCTTGACACTGCCTACAACGTTTTGTTTTACGCAATAAAGATTAAAGATTTAGCAAATTGTTTTATTAATAGCTTCAGAAAATGGCGCCCCGCGTTGGTGTTTTGTAAAGTACCACTACCCTTCGTCCGTATATCAAAACTTTACAACAATATATAGAGCTTGAATTCGTTAAACGATTCTTTAAGGTATGTAAAGTTGGTAGCATGTGACCAGCTTGGCATACTATGGCTTAAATCCGTCCCATTATAAGAGGAGACCTGCTTCCAACAGTTGAACAGTAGAAGAGTTAATGTTGTCTATAGATAATGATCAATTATGTTCATTACCGCCTCGTTGGTCATATCGGTTGTAAGCGCGACTGCTCATGGAGAGGACCTGGGTACAAATCCCGGGTCGACCACTATTGGACATTTCTAAGCTACATTTTTTAGTGGTTACTCGGAGTCTGAATATGTGCCCGGTGCATGGCTATAGGCTCATCACCTACTCCGTAGTGGGACGTAAACGTAACCGGTGAAACGTGAGAGTGAACTACACTCCTCTGCCTATCTCTTCGGGCATTGCAGGCGTGAGGTTGTTACAGCCACTATTAGGAAATCTAAATTACAAAAACCCGAGTGGCCGACCCATAATTTGAACCAACTTTAACTACTTTCAATCCACACGACCAAGCAGGCAGTTAGAATTAAAATAATTATGACTAAGTAATTCAATTATTAATTAATTATTTAATACCATATATGAACAGATTAATAAATGTACATGAACCACCGTCAGGATATAAATATTTACTAGTCGGTGTCCTCTGCTTGCCCACACCACATTATATATCGAGATTAAAGCAACTTTTGTAACATTTCTTAAAGCCAAACATCTATGACAAACGACCGACGCTCTAAAACCTCTCGTGTAATTCCGTATAAAATATGTTTAGGAATTACATACGTAACATATTTTGAAAGAGCCAAAAACGTCACATGCACGTCACTGGACTAAAAACTTTCAATAATATGCTCATTGCTCACCTAAATCGTTTTGTAAGTATGTACCTATTGTAATATATGTGTAAGAAGTTTTATTATTGCAGTGATGTTGTTTGAATACTATTGAGAATTTGAATTTGAAATTTGTATTGAATTGAAAATTTAAAGAATAAAATTACTATAATGGCAGATTCTTGTAAATTATACGTACTACAATTTAATACCATTTCAAATATCTATAAAAATCATTTCATATTTTTAATTTAATTGGTATCCTTTATAATATCGACCAGAACTTATTTACAAACCGAACAAAATAAAAAAAACAACTATTTTCAAAATGTCTTCATCACTTCTCTATTTTTCATAATCCTTGTTTAATATAATCTGCGTTTTTCTATTAAATTGAAAAATCTTATAAAGTGCTTTAAATTGAGTTTACAAAACTAAAACCTCAATTCGAATCAATTATCGCTCGTACGTCCCGCGGCTAGGGCGGGAGGGGCGGCCGCCGCCCAGAATAGCTCGCACGTGCCGGCCGCCTGCCCACGCGCAACCAACATGGCCGCCGCGTCTCCGCGCGGCTGTGTGCGTGTGTGTGTGCGTGCGTGTGAGCGTGTGTGTGTGTGATTTATGCAACGCCACAATCACACTCGTCGGCAATCTTATGCGCTGTATGGTTTTTCGTGCGCGAGCTTGGATTTGAAATGCGATTTAAATTTACTTCAACGAATTGATGTTTTTATCAATCTATTGAAATAGAGTACTTATGTATATGATATTTCGTGTACAGTAATTAAAACATAATTTATATATTTTTATAAAAATTTACATGATATTGACTTGCAAATTGAAATTGAAAAGCAAAAGGTATATACATATATATGTTATATAATATGGGCATCGAAATCGCTTAAAGAGATAAATACCGGCAGAAGAGCTTCAAGAAACAATAAATTCTAAAAGTACTAATTCTTAATGCTTCTAAGACGACTGACAGAGCATTGATGTCTCTAAATCAACTAATCGTTGTATTTTATGGTAATGACATAATTGGACCATTGAAAATATGGGGGTCATAAAAACAGCAGTGACAGCCAAATGATTTAGATTCTAGCTTCCCATTCCAACGGTTATGTGTTCAAATATTGATGAGAACATATCTGTTTACAAAATAATGTGATTTTTATGATTAAAAATTCCTTGCTGTGACGGTTAAGAAAGAATGTCGAGGAAATCCGTTTACCTCAAGTTCTCCATAATGTTGTCTATGGTATATGAAATCTGTCTTAATCATTCTTGTCACTAACAAATCATTTTTCACCGTCTAAAATATTAAGCAAGGTGAAATATCTGAAAATATTTTAATTAATTTCAAAAAAATGTATGTCACCAATCTTCATCGTTGTAATTAAAATAAAGATGGCAACCCCATCACAATCCTCCGCACATGTTGGCGTCGCTTCCAACATTTGCACCGACATTTTTCAGAAAAGCCACATACGTCATGAGTCATCACGATGACATATCGACGTTAACAATAATAAACATATTTGTATAGACTGGCAATAAAATGAGTCACCTGTCCGTCCTGTCTGCTTCAACACAAATATTATGGTGGGCTCCAATACTTGATTTTTGTTATGATTTCACCAGATGCTAGTTGAAAAAGATTATAATTTATATCATACATTGAAAACTGTAGTCTTTAGACAAAACTAATTTTAACTTTACATATTATTTTTTGTTGAGAATGTTAGTGAATATTTAATTAATTGAAGTGAAATCTTATAGTCGATATTGGAGTTCGTAATACCTTCTATAATACCATGTTTTATGCATGAATCGTATTAAGTTTTTTGCTAAGTACTTACATATTAGTATGCATTTGTAGAATTCAATATATATATATAAATAAAGCTTATTATTATTACTTATATTTATAAAACTTAAATTTATAAAACCAGTGGAGGTTTTATAAATATAAGTTTGTTGGTGATTGATTGCTAATCAACGGGATACATCCTGTTGATCACCAATTAATGACATTATAGTAAATATTACATGGCCTACATTAATCGGGAGGATTGCTACATTAAGCCGCTATACTTTCTAAATTGGCTTTTATTTAACGTTTCAGAAACCTTATCTAATATTCCTGATTAATTATTTAGTTATTTTGACCGACGGTCGATTTTTATTCATTTATATAACTGTTGTATATTTTATGTCGTTACCTATTGTCACGACTCATACAGTGTTGAAATGGAAAATAAAATAAAATAAATCCACTGATGGGTTTCAGGTATATTTCAACTTACGCTCCAGCCATGGTGGTAGATGGTTCCAAGTTCACTGCTCCTTCACAATGTAAGTAGCAGCGAAACCAAAGCCACCTATAACTCACACACACACCATGCAGGGAGGCGTCGTGACTCTACTGTAACCTTGTGATTTGCGCACTCCGGACTGGCGGTGTAATCAACATCTCTCTACAAAATAATAGGCCACCATTTTTCCCCAGTAGTTGCTTTGTCACACATCATCCTGTCCAATATATCCATGAAAAACAGTAAAAGCGTAATAAAATAACTTATCAAAGTCTGCGGAGCGTTTAATTAAGCATGCATTTGGCTTTAAAAACTGTTTGACACTGTAAGAGCTGTTTTTATTAAATGTAAAAGTTGAAATATTTACACTAAAAGCTTTCAGTAGTTCATTCCAGTGCTATTTTGGTGATATCACGCTTAACCTTTCATAGAAACCATGTCCTATGTATGACAACTCATTTCACATTCGTCTGTTAGGTCTAGATAGGCCTTTATTACTGCATACTATATGCTTCCATCACTCAGCCTTCGGAAGTCCTGGATACCGACCTTCCTTAATCGTTGCCACTCCCCCAGTACTGGCTTGAAACCAGCTGAATATCGCTGTTTTGTTTAGGTCATCAGACAACCTTCTCGTATTCTATCATATACAAATATCGAAGCACATTTTTCAATCTACGAAGCATTATAGATTTTATTATTTCTCATCCCACTTCCTGACTTTATTACTTTCTGGAGAAGGTTACGTTTAAGATGTAATGCCTAATAGCATATGTAATTATTCCACC
>DWTO01000247.1:0-23862 GCA_018244755.1 Jemadia pseudognetus
CTATTTTAAAGCCAATGAAATCGGCTATAAAAAGACATATTTACTTTTTTCTTCATCAGTTCTGAATGAACGAACGATGTCGTTCGTTCATGTATTTATGTTTTAAATATACTTATTAATACTTGTGTACCACTTGATATTAAGTAGGTATACATAGGAGAATAAACCTACTTAGTTTTCTTCACTCCTTTCAAAGTGCAATCCATCCGCGATAAATTGAGACTTGCGGGATTACGATATATCGGCGGGTGCGGTGGGAAAACCCTATTAACCAATTGTAATAGCCTCTAAGATATTGATAGCAATTGTGTAGCCCTATTTAAATTAAAAAAAGAATGATTTTAATCATCGAGAAGACTTTTTAAATGTATATAGCACGCAGTTCTCAAGTTACCAAAAAAGGGTTCTCTTCATGTATATACTTTGTAGGTATATACATAATTTGATACAACACTCGACGGAGATTAACAGATTAAAACGCATAGCATTACCAAACTACTATTAACGCTTATAAGAAATATTAACGAAAAAACGAGTAATATAGTAAGGGTATAAAATATACCTAATATTTGCAATTAATACCAGTACCTACATATATCCGCTGCATAATGTTTTGTATTCTAAGAAGAGATAAAAGACATCTCCATACACAGTCACAAATGCCAAATTAATTAGAGCTAGAAATATACAAACCATATAGCTGACAAACCATAGAAACAAATTTTTAAATACATATCTAAGTACTTACGTAGATAATTTTACATACAGACCGAAAACTTTTACTTACTTACATACAGCTGATATCGTAAGTATGTTTCATACTAATGACGTGACCAAATCGCTAACGGATTATGTTAGATAAAGTAAAACAGTTTAAACAGACACAACAAAGATTAATTAGTAGATTTTTTATATTAACAAACACCTAAAACAGTGAAAAGGGATGAAGCATGGTACGACAATTGTTAAGACTTTTACTGAAAAGAATTTACGACTCACGAACAAGTTTTTGAAAAATTTATATACCTATTACTATTATATCATTGTATAAATGTAAACATCAAAACTAAGTGAGGTTAGATACGTTTTTCGCAACATTATGTCATGTTTAGAAGTCGCTGACCTCGTTACATCGGGGCTTGTCGCGTTCAGAATCCGTGTTGAGAAATCCAATGTTAAGTTTACTTCTTAATATTATACCGTGTGATTTAAAACATGTGATATCTGAGAAATTTGATATATTGCCGGATAGTGTTGTATGGGAAATAGTAACGTAGTCATTTTCGTGACGATAAGCCTACAGACAGTTTTTCATACGTAACCAGTTATTGAAATCGATGGAAAGAAAGCTGATAATGATAAAACTAAATTTCAAACAGTTTTCATAGCTGTAAAAAGTAAAAACTAGGTATGCAGTTATTTTTATTTGTGTTAGAAATAAGGATAGACATTGACACTGTGTTTATTGTATGATTATCCTCGATGTCGTCAGTGTGTCTACACTCAGCGGGTCATTGCTCTCTTTAGATCAAGGTCTATATTTCGCGATAAATAAATACATACTCACTTTTAAACAACAACACATATAGAGGATTTCAATTGATGATTAATAGCAAAACAATGGATATATTTAACATTGTGCTATGTCCTGTCCCCGTTGCTTCTGATTTTAGATCTGGCTAGATAAGTCGATTCACGATTATAATACATATAATTAAGTCGTGTGAATCATGATAATTCGCAGTGGACCAGTGTCAACTTAATCATACTCGTTCTGAAACCAGATCCTCGACAACAGAGGACAAAGAGTTGATGCCGAAGTGGATACACTTAAATTATTTCTTATTTTAAATCTCAATCTAAGGCATATTTTAGCACGGTACGTGATATACCGACACATTTACCGATACATCGATGTTTGGATTATTATTAAGCGCGGCTTACACTACGGTGATACTATTGACTAGTTTTTAATATTAAATAATATATCAAATTTAATATGCTCTCTTTATAAAAAAACATGTTTTTTTTTGTTTTCCCTGAAGAGGCAGGTGTAATATTATACTACCACCGACGCTAACTATGATATAATATATTCAAATTCACATTCTTTTAATCATTATAACGTATACATACACTCAATGAACGTCATGTTTTAGTCATTGTACTTCGACTTTGTGCGCCCCTCAGGCTATAGTAGATCGGGAGAAAAAATCCGGAGAAAAAACTCCCAGCACCTACCTTACCTTACCTTAGCGGTCAAGATTAGCTAAATAACGTGCATTTCTATTTATATGCTATATGTTTTGCTACATGTTTGGTATATTCCTTACATCTTTAATGTTATTTTGAAGATATAAGATATCAATGTAAGTATATAATACATACCTTTATTACTCTAACGATACTATGGAAATTACATATATTGCATTATATGATAAGCCTTGCTCTAATATATACTATAGTAAGCACAGCTCCATCTGTGTCGAACATTACAAGGTCGAGTCAGTGTCGGTATGTAAACGGGTCTTAAATTTTATTATTGATGTCGTCAGTATGTCGTAGCGCAGAAGTTATTGAACTCTTCAGATCAAGGTCTAATGAGCGTTGTTTATGACCAGGAAGCTGAATTCCTAGACTATCATTACTGTTGCCTACGATATATATGTAAGTACGTGGATCATGTTAGATTCAATACAATATTAAAATTCAATTCGATGATTTAGTGTGCTTATATGATTGAATTTACTTTCTCACTCCAACCAAGGTTTGATGATCACGTATGTGCACCGAAAGAACGATTACATTTCGCCGTTCTTAATATTATTCGTTATTATAAATAGCTAAGACACAATTTAGTACTATATCTCATTGGTTTTGCAAGAAGAATGAATAATGAATTATTCAACGCTGGCAACATACTTGCCACTGTACTTGCATACACAAGCTGCTATTGAGCGGTAGACTGCGGTATGGCGCAGCCTCTCCAGCTACAACTAAATGCCCTGGACATTCAGAAGTGTTTCAACCTCTTTAGGTTCCGATGTCAGTTGTACCGGGTTATAAACAAACTGTGAATAGCAAAGTAACGTATTTCCAACTAAATCGAAGTAAAATTTCGTTTTCATGTGCGGGAAAGCAGCAAACGAACAATTATAGCGAACACCAGTCACCGCTGCCGCCGATACTGGCCACTCATAATAAATTCTCAGCAGATGTATTACGAGATCGCATTACGTCAGCATTGTAGCGTCAGACTGTTATCGCTGTGCTAATGACGTATAGAATAGATACAGTACATTTATTATTGATAAGATTACTCATGTGGAAAATATTGTATTTAATAATGCTTATGTTAGGCTAACGTTTGGCCAGGAGCACGACAGATGCGTCCCAAGATTGAGCACGCATCCCTAGGCAAAGCCTATTAACCCTTGCTTTGAAGCTTCGTCAATGTTCGACGGAGATTTTATATTGTAACTGTTAATACCGCTAATCAGTAGTGTTTGCATTTAAATTTTCCTAATGGCAACGTGTAGTAAATACAGTTAACAAACAATCGAAGTTTTTCTAACATGTGCAGAGTTTTGATTCCCTGTTACGGAGAAAAGGAAAAGTATAGAAAGAAGGAAATAGTAAAAAGATATGTTTCTTACTGATTCCTTTTTTAATTATTATTGACACATTTCGTATTCATTACACCTATTCAGACAAAATATTGTATACGGGTAAGTTACCTAAAAGTGAATATTATGTGGAAACGTATGTAATAATTATAATATATTATGTGGAAAGGTACATACATTTCCACATAATATTCACTTTAAGGTGATAGATATATATTCATATTTATATATTATAATTTTAGGTGGTTCATAAATCATAACATTCAAATAATGATTTGATTACCATAGGGATGAGTAGACATTTAATGGAAGAAGATCCTGCCGAACAAGACGTACCGGGTTCAAATCCCGGGTCGGGAACTATTGGATTTTGCTAACTTAGATTTACTAGTAGTGGTTACAGTCTGTATATGTGATGTGGCCAGTGTACGGCAATAGACTCAACATCGGTTGTGATACGTAACTCAGAAAACGTAGGAGTGTACTACACTCCTCAGCCTACCTCTTCGAGAATTACAGGCGTGATCTAATATTTTTTTACAACTAATAACAACATCGATTGACACGCATGCACAAGACCAGGCTGTCCCGTGGAACCAACAATCTTCACATAGATATTTTTGATGTTTACTGTCATTTCCAGTTTCTTTATGGTCCGCTTCCTTGTTGAGGATATAAAGAAGATTAATATAGAAAGTGATTTTTTATACCTCGCTCTTTCTCTCTCTGCTGTTTATCTCTATATAAGTACTATTTCATGGGAAACTCAATTTGGCATTTACAAATGCTGGGGGGAACTTGTCTTCAACAATAGATTAACACCTATTGTGGCAAAATTATGATAATTACGAATAATAGGCGTAATCAGAGTGAAAGGTCGCGAACTCACATTCAGAGCCAGTTGGAAGACAATGCTCGCAAGGACGGTGCGCCCTCACTTGTTTGTCAGACCTAAGGTCACAGAGCAAGGGTGGGTGGAACGACTACAATGTCTTTAATATTGAATTCTTTGATCTGCGGCCTTCGGTTTTATAGTTGTTGCTACTATTTACTAGAAAGTTTAATATATTTTTTTGGGCCTGTCGCTCTCTCTCGATGAGCTTAGCTTGATGTTTGGATACAAAATATTTGTCATTTACGTTTTTCTGAATATTTTATACCGTACAAGTAGCAAATTATCGTGTTGCCGTCTTCGTCAGCAAAATGTGTATTTTTCTTCAAAAGAATTTAACTCCTCTGTTTAATTTACTCTGTCAATATAAAAAAAATTGTTTAAAGCGTCTATATACAAAATGCGCACCAAATGAAATAAAAATGTCGACTTCGACAGCGAACAATGGAAGTAGTTTTTCGAGCGAAATTATTATCTTCATTACTTTATATCTTATCAAATCTTCGCGTCATGTTATAAAAGTGATTGCGAATCATATACTATAAGTATGTCATCTCACTATATTTGGATATGACATTACAATACGAGGGTTGGATAAAACCATTTACTCGGTGCCTACGTAGAGCTCTTGCGCAAGATTAGTTAGAGGCTGTATCATCCCTAAGTATTTTTCTGTGTAAAGCAATTGTGGTTATAACAATTTGTTTTAAAGTCTAAAAGATGTGGTTTCCGGTCTGCATATGTATTGTAGGTGACCATATAAATTCTCACCAGCTGTTCCACGATGGGACGGAAACGACTGATGGAATCTGATAGTTCTCTGCCTACCTTTTTAGGGATTACAGGGATTACGTTACGTTATAACAGTCGTCAGTGGCTGCCCGTGTATGACCAACTAAGTATAAAACAGAAACTAATCGATATTCACTGCTCTTATACTATGTAATTGGACAAATGTCACTAAAAGCCCTAATCCTGTAGTCCTGTTTCAAACTATACTATCATCATCATATCACTTTTATCGTTGTACTGTTAAAAATATGTTTATCATAATAAAAAGGCTTGGATCGTAGTCTGTCTATGGAATATGGACTATGAAATAGGAAAGTCTATTGCCATACATCCGACACAGATTCAGAATCCGAGCCACTATACAGTATCTATATAAATAATACAGATATATTGTAGACAGTATATACAATAGATCATTCCGTATCTATATTGCTGATGACCGAAACCCTATATTTTATTACAAATAATTTTTCTTACATGACTCGATTGTAGTGTCATGATCTAAGAAGTGTGATAAGATATGATTCATCAGATTTACAAAAAAAAATTTAGAAAAACTGCAATGATTCATATGGAACGTAATTTCACGCCTGTAATCCCCGAAGAGGTAGGCAGAGGAGTGTAGTACACTCGCACGTTTCACCAGTTACGTTTGCGTCCCACTATGGAATAGCACCACCTATTCATATCAAATTACCTAAAAATGTGAATTTAATTCCTTCATCACAGGCTAAGGTTTAAAGGCAGATGAAGCGCTTTAATAATGAAGCAGATACACCGAAACGCATTCTACAAAAAATCTTTGAAGACAACTGATTCTTTGAGTTCTTTGAATGCAACTGTTTCTAGACCTTTCAATTGTCTGAACTACGAAACTATTTAGCAAAAAAACTTACGATCATTCAACGTCCAAAGTCGGTGAATGTGACACGCGCGGAGTGGTGGAATGATGGCGTGGTGGAGTGGTGGAGTGGCGGGCGGCGGCGGGGCGCGGCGGGCGCCAGATTCGCAGGAGGCTTCCGCGGGCGGGGTCAGCGACCTCGTCCCCCGCGCGGCGGCGGGCGCGCCAATGTCAGGGCCGGTGCAGCGGTCAGCTGACGTCTGGCGACGCGCGGGGGACGTGCCGCCGGCTCCGAGCTGCAGTCGAGTCTCGCACTTCGACGGAGACGCACGCCTCTCCGTTTCGCGGCGCGCTATAAATAAGATCAGGCGGCGGTGCCGCGCGCTACTCTGGCGCCGGGACTGTCTTCCATAAGTCAGGTACCTGAAGTAGCGCGCGGTGCCTCGGCCGTTCGCTGCAATGAAGAACCCTGAAATTAACGCTGCTCCCGCCGCACGTCCATTGTACTTCATCAGGTGCTCTGGTGTTGATGGTTCCAGGCGCTTGTTGGAGTACACTTACCGTGTCGGCGGCTATCGTCGTAACAGTGTCTGAAGAAAACATGGAGATAGCGAGGAGCGCGTGTTGCTGAAGTCGCAAGGGTCGGAGGTACGTAGCTCGTGGGCGAGAAGACAAGGCGCGGTGAGTCACGCGTTAGTCGCGCCGGTTGATGCCCTGCGCTGCAGCCCACCCCCTCCCTAGCCGCCGCACCCTCGAGCCTAAATTTCGCACACACACAAGTACCCACATGATATTTGCATTGGTCATCGAACTCCCTACCGAAACGCCGAACAAAGGCAGCTCAAACTGGTTTTCGTATTTTTCGACGGCGACCGGCCGCTGGCGCCGTTTTCCTCTACGGTCCTTGAGCCTACGAGCGAATGTTCCGCGAATACATTTTCAGCGCGTCCACGCGGATTCCCCGTCAAAAGTGAAATCATAAGTGCTCAAGGGTTTTCACTTCACTTAGTTCATATGATTTTTTGTATTGTTCTGTGTGATCGTCTAGCTTATATATATGTAATTATGTAAAGGTTTTGAGAGAACGACTTGAAAGCAAGAGCGATTTTTTCGCATTACGGCCGTAATTTTCGTTGGGATTGCGAATTTTGTACGAAGCATGACGTCACGGCCGCCACAGCAGCGTCGCGTTGAGATTTTTTTTTCCATCGACATGATCGCGGCGAGGTAATTTCGTGTGGTCGTTTTGCTTTCGAGCATATGAACTGTTCACGTTTAATGCAACCTCGATCCCGCCTCCCATCACTGCGGGTTTCGACCTTGCGCCCTCCGTACAGAGGCAGTTTTGCTGTGAAACGTGCAAAAGTACGCGTTTGTCGAGATATTTAATGCAAACGGCCAATAAAAGTACAAGTCGCGGGTGGATGACTCACAGGTATGCGTCTAATTGTCCAAGTAAGCGCAAAGAATATTTCGTGTTAGATTTCATCGTCAAACTGAATCGAGTTACACCCATAGCTACTAGCTCTTTTGTTGTTATAAAAATGTCGTGTTTTTGTTGATTATCTGTATATCATTGCAGCTTTCCATTATCTAAATCTGTTGTCAGTGTCCGTTGTTAGTTTAACAGAGTGATTAATAAAATATCTATTGAAATAACCCTATTAGATAAGAACAGGGTTGGTAGCACAATTTTCGCAAGTCCGACAATAATTCTGCTGTCCACGATGTTGGTATGATAAATTAATATTTTCATCCTCAAATTGCCGACTGTGGCAATCACTGTTGAGTCACCAGTGAACGGTTATTGCTTTTGCATTAGGATTTCTAATAGACACGGCCACAGAGTGCGACCTTGCGGCCTGACGGCCTAATACCAAGAAATTTTCACCGAAAGATTTTTTTCTAGGAAACTTGACAATGAGAATAGCTGCTGTTTGTAGATAAGTACTTAACACCAGATTTACGGATTGAGCCAATTTGACTCATTTAAAATGCAAGACAAATATGTATATAGGAGCCTTTGTGCTAAATGCATTGAAAATCTTTGAGGAAAATGTATTTAAAAACAGGGTTTATATGTAAAAAGTCTTTTACAAGGAGTCTTACATCTATTTCTCTTGTATTTTAAATGAGTCAAATTGACTCAGTAAATCTAGTGTTCATACATTTTTTGTAAACTGTGTTCATTATTAATTGTACTGGGATTGCGATTATATGTACCTAATGCTGTAAGTAATATGATTCTTAACGAGTCCACGATAAAGTTTATCACTACCAACGTGCACGATAACGTAAAACTTTTCTGTGGTATGGTGTGTTTCATGTAGATGCTTTAAATTAAAAGCATTAAATTATTTGAACATACACTGAAAGAATAGTAACATTAACACGTGATAAAATTTTATCGTCAAAAAGATCACAATGCGGCATGATTTGTTATCTGTGGTGAGGTCGAAACGGTTAGTTGCAAGCGTGGTAAATAAATGTAAGTGAAGTGGGACACCCAGCCTACACCTACAGCAGTGCAACAAACTATTAAATGAATCATGCTACCTAACATTATAACAAATATTTTATTATTTATATATTTAACTTTGGGAGTATACCACACTCCTCTGCCTACCTCTTCGGGTATTACAGGCGTGATGTTACGTACTAATTAAACTAATCGATAGTATCAGTCGAACTCCTATAGTCCTGTGTCCGGTCGTAGTCGCCACAGCCACTTGTGTCTACTGCTTGTTTCTTTGTTATTCACTTCACATAAAAACAAGTGTTGTAACTCAGCTATCGCTCGCTCATAACACAGGGGCTTAGGTAGAATACTATGCGGCAAAAAGAGACAATGAAAACAGTTTACCAGACATCGGCAAAAAATTTGTACAGTGTCTCGTGTTGCCTTTATCCACAGATAAAGTTGTCGAAGCGATTATTAATGTACTAAATAGTAGTAACATCAGTACCTATTCCATAACGTTATCTCTGTATCTTAAATACTCATTCTGTGACATTATTTCTATATCTTAAATATTCATTCTATGACATCTCTATATCTTCAAAACATAATGACATTATTACTATATCTGAAATTCTTATTATTATATTGTTATTTTAATATAATTAAATTGTCAGTGCATGTTTTCATTTTAATATCTTACATTAATAACGTACTCGTTTTCTGTAACAACGAGATACTCAGAACGTTTTTATGGTTTACTAAATAACAATTGTGATTGTCAAAAATATGTCAGGATTTTTTTTATGCAGAGAATATACACTATACCCAATTGAAATTAATTTGCACTGAGCACGACTTTTAACAGGACACAATTTAGTACAGCTCATGTAAAGAAAACCACTGAATCATTGAACAGACACACATGTACCATTGTGACATGTTACGTCGTTATTATACGCCCACAGATTCGTAAGGCATCGTTATCAAAATTGACGTAAAAGGCATTTTAGGATATAACATAGTAAAGGCGACTTCAGCATAAATCATTTTATACATTTTTGTGTTTAATTTAATTAAAATATTTAGCATGAAAGAGGATAATAACACGTTTATTCTAAATGCATCTTTTATTATTAGGGATTTTAACATATAATTCAGCATAAAAGGGATTTTTAAATCATAAGTAATTTGGACTAGCAAGTGATATGAACTCAAAACTATTAGCTATATAATTTAGCTAATTATTACCTAATTTAATATTAGCTATTTAATTATATAGCGATAAATGTAAACGTTTATAATAAATTATTGGAATACTGTAACGCGTATGTCTGTCGGTACGCGTGCTGTAGATATTTGATATATATTTGTAATAATGTATTAGAAATTGTAAGTTCACACACGTGTGTCACAAACTGTCCGCATGAGGAAGGAAAGTTTTCATACAGTCAGCTATAAGTTTAAACTGCCTTTCACTGGAATTTATAATTTAAAAGTGCAGTGTAACGTGCCCTTATTAATGTCGCCGGCATTTAACTTTCCAAAGTGTTTAAAAAAAGAGATTTTGGTAGGGAAACTTGCTGCGTGGACCGCATCTAGTTTACCATAGATTCGTCATCAAACGCCTTAGGCATTAGTGTCAGGTTAGTATCTAAAAATACTACAGTGAGACAATACATTCGTATTATCCACAAGCACGAGTAATATTATTTTAATTGAGTGGACAAAAATGAATAAAATGAACATACATATGTATATGATGTTATCATATCACAAGCATGGAATACTTTATGCAGGGCCATACATACTCGTACATACACGCACAGATATTAAAAAGAATTCAGTGTCATCCTTTTGTGAACTCCGTTGAAAACAATAACATTAAGTTAAAAAAACTCAGACTCATTACCAACTCGTAATATATTTATTATTATACCGTAGTTCGTTTTTAACATCGCTGGAGCCGGTGGAATTTATATATAAATTTATTTCAAATTTCGTTACATTCGTGCTGATGCTGTTATAACTGTTTCAGCGGTTACCGTACAGGTAACACACACTAATTATATTTGTATTTCAATTCTAAGTATAACATTTACAAATTCTATTTTACCATTAGTTTAAAAACATCTTTTTAACATTAGTTATAAAAACGTATTGTTGTTATATCATCACCCCAGGCCCCTTATGAGGCTGGCAGAGGACCGAACTTCTTCATTGTTACAAACCTGCCGTCCTTTTACACGTTTACCGCTCTGTCACAATACTGCCCCATCAGTCACTTCGACAATATTTAGAAACAAATGTTAAAAAGAAAAAACGTTAAAATAATTATGAATCATTTATAATTCCATTGTTGGATGTGAATCTTCTTTCAGAATAAAAAGGGTCAAGGTTGTAGTCTGAAAAACTGGTCAACTTGGGCTTGGAGAACCTCACCTTGGTGCGTACTTCGGAACGGGTAATAAAATATCATTTCCATGTTTTACGCGAGTTGACCGGAAACGTACATATGTAATATGTAATCACATAAATACATAATCGACTGCCTCGTTGGTAGTGTTGGTTGCGGCCGCGACTCCCGATTGAAAGGTCTTGGTTTCAATTCCCGGGTCGGGCACTACAAAATTTTTCTAATTTACGTTTTCTAGTAACGGCTCGGAGTCTGGATATGTGCCCGGTGTCGGGCGATAGGTTTACCACCTATTCCCTAGTAGGACGTAAACGTAACTGGTGAAACGTGGGAGTGTTCTACATTCCTCTGCTTACCTCTTCGGGGTCTCCAGACGTGATATTACGTAAATACACAATCATTTTAAATTTTATAATTAACTTCTTTTAGCTCTATGAAGTCCATTAAATCTTCACGTTGTTGTTTAATGGAAACAGCGGAGAGAGCTGTTTATAACAAGGTATGGTTTAAATATAAGCGGTTGGAGCCACCAAATGTTGAGTAAGAGGTTTCTTTCTGTTTTTTAAAATATGTATTAAGAATTTCTGCAAGTTTTTTAAACTGAGCACGTGGCAATAAAGTTAAGTCTTCTTAGCTCCAAAAATTGATAGTGTATTGTAAGTTTTTATCGTTATAAATGAAGTCACGATATAATATTGAATAGTTGAAATTCCTAGTAGTAGTGCGTAGTCTAGATATGGCCCAGTAGGTATATATAAATAGGCTCACCTGTTACTTCTTACTGGGACTTGTAACTGATAAATCCTGGAAGATCACTACACTCCTCTGCTTACTTCTTCGGGGAAATACAGAAGCGTGATGTTACTATTTCATTATTTTTTATTTTTTTATTTATTTCTTAAACCGATAAACAGGCAGATGGGCCACGTGATGGTACCTTAGTGGTGATCGTTGCCTATGGACATTTGCAATACCAGAGGTATCATCAACACGTTGCCAGCCCTGAAGGACTCTGTTAACACTTTAATAACGCTCTTGTTAACTGTTTTACATATACCAGTGATTAAACCTACAAACTATGAATATTCATATATATACATCCTTGTCATTCATGTAGATCTTAAATTATTAAAATCTAACATTATTTATAGTGACATTCTACCATCTGTCAATTTACATTTCAAATTTATTGTGTATCTGTGGCTCCACGGTACGTTCTATTATCAATGGATAATAATCTATGGTTTGAAGCGCGTACGCTTACCAAAGCACCAACGACTCTCGTTTCACGGATGATTATTCGGAAATTTTAAACGACATGCTATATTAATAACTATTTAAAATAAATTCAAATCCATTTATTTTCGCTGTGTAGTCCATAGCAATAAATCGAGCGTGTCTACTCACCGAAGCTTGTTTATTTGTGCCTCTGTTCATAGATTAGATTTTTTTTTCACGAGACTAATTTAACGTGTGCAAAAAACTAATCTTGTAACTAGAACTTAGATATGTACTAACATGCCTGTAAACCGGTTATAGCTTTAATCTATGATAAGATTCAAGCTTATTATTAAAATGTATTTGGTTATTAGTAAAATTTATTTGGTCAAACGTTAAGCCATGTGTGTATACATATAATTTTGTTTCTAATCCTTAAATATTCTTATTAATCCTTAATTGATCTTTAAATAATTTCTCATTTACCATCCCTACTATACATAGGTATGTACGAAATTTACATAGTGAATTTGCAGTAAATTAATTCTCATTCATTTAAGCTCTCATTAAAATTCTCAGTGAAGAACTGGAAAAACATTGACAGTTTAATAAATAATTTTTTGTTCCAAACAAACTGATATTGCGGCTGCACTAGAAACGAAACTTCGTAGTAGACAGAGACAGATTGTAGTGCGCGATTATTCGCGTGAGAGAAACACTAATCGTATCGAGCTACATATTTCAATACCGCTCACACAAAATAGCGGGAATGAAAAAAACGATTAGGTAACATCTGGCAAAAAGATATTTTAGTATCATTATTAATAAAAAGTGTCAATCATTAATTTCGCTGATTTGCGCAATAAATGCAGAGGGTATTTGTTATTATATCATATAATTATATCATTTAACCAGTATTTAATGTTGCCACGAAGCATAATGTCGCCTCTTTGCTTCAATAACGCACTATTGTTTTAATACTTTATTAAGACAATATTAGTTTATTGAAGCAAAGAGGCGCTGTTATCTTCAAATTAGTCGGAAACAGATTAAGACAAACAAGTACAGTGACCTTATTCTTGATAATATTAATTACGAAAATCACAAGGAAAAATGTATTGTTATACACGAATACTTATTCTATAGCAAACACTGATTATATGCCTACTAGATAAATTTAAATAATTTAATATCCCTCAATCTGCAGAAAGCATGTACCTATATGATAATATTACGTTACAAAAACAAGCATATGTTCACTTGTAAGTTTCTATCTAATACATGAGCAAAACATTATATGTAAAAAAATTGTATGTCAATTACAGGTACAATAATATTCACAAATAAAGTTACCCTTTTCTATTAGACGATTAAAAAAACAAAGCGAAACCTTATACACGACTTTTATTACGCATTATAACAATATTTAAATCATACGTGGGCGTGGGAACAAAAAATCTTGGCGAGGCTATTCTACAAGTATACTCCTTGTTGTAATAATTAAGCAATTAACAATTATTGCAATATCACGAGTCGAAGTTAAACTATGTCAAAATTATCTAGTGTAACGATATACATTATAAAATTAATGTCGCGAGTTATTAATGTTTATCCTTTCGCTTTTTCTCTCAGTATAAGAGCCAACTTTACACTTTTTTTGGTATATTTTGTATTAGTGTGCGATACGGTATATTATGTAGTGTGCATCATAAATTACGGCATAGCAATTCCAAATAAATACATATATTACAGTGCATAGGAAGCGTACCTACATTGAATATTATCGGTTAATATGTGTCGTCCAATTAGCCTGATAAAAACAATTTGTATATAATCTACAAGATAATAAACTCGATTATTACACCCGCAACCGGAAAGGTATATATACATATATAATTATTTACGCTTATTAGATTTGTTACATATTGTCACGCCCAATGTCTTACGAGGTGCGCAGGGAGCACCGTGCGCCAAATACACATCTCGGTCCTTCCATAGCTAATCTTCTTCTACAACCAGCACTTTTGAATCTTTTAAAAACTAAAACAATATTTTGATATTTAGTACATTATTACCGATACAATCGATAATATTAAATATAAATGTCCTCTATAATATGAAAAACTTCAATGAAAGATTAATGAAAACCGTCATTTAACTATTTGACTGACTCGTTGGTCATGTTGGTTGCGAGGACAACTGCCGGCCAGGAGGTCCCGCATTCAACTCTCGATTCGGATATCACTGGATTATTCTAATTTACATTTTCTAGTGGTGGCACGAAGTCAGTTCTAGTATGGCAACGTAAACGTAACTGGTGAAACGGAGTGTTCTACATTCCTCTGCTTTCCTTTTCGGGGATTACAGCCGTGATATTACGTTACGTTACGTTACTTAAATAAACCATATAGCAGTTTAATTGACGTCTGTGGAAGTTTCACTTCCCTCCAATCGGATGTAGACGAGGTTATTTTGTTAATATCAGTTGTATATAAACAAAATTTAATTGTACATATCCTATAATTTAATTATGTGCTTAACATTTTCCTTTTTATATATCTAATACATATTTTTTAAATAATTTAGTGCAGCGATAGCCTAGTTAGTGTTTTGGAATTCAGTCTCCGCCTTCGAGGTCCTGGTTTCAAATACTGGCGTGCACCTCTTTACACAAAACATGTGTTTAACAAATTAAAGAGCAATAATATAGATACAGCATAGAGTTGTATGGAGAACGTAGATAATTTACATAGAACTTAAATTTCAGTTTCCGATTCTTCATATAAGTATATACATGTAAGTATATATATTTAGTAAAACACAATACATGTTCGATATTCATTCCAAGTTATTGTATTAGTTTCATGTTTAATTACATCGCTCCGAAGGCACGTAACGAGAGCCCACGCTAGGCAGCGACGCGACGGGCGAGGGGAGGTCGCACTAGAATGGGCAACATCTCCAACATTAATGAAAAAGTTGTTATTACTGTGTGTCCATGAGTAAATAAAATAAAAAAGTGATGAATCAATAGATTTTTTGGTTTATTTTATTTATCGACTGCCTCTTTGGTCTCGAGGTTGCAAGCGAGTCTGATAATCGAAATTACCTTAGTGTGGTCCGGTAATCGGGAAACGTATTGATTTTTCTAACTTTAAATTCTGAGTAGTAGTATCTCGGAGTTTGGATTTGTCTTCGGTGTTTGGTAGTACGCCCAATATCTATTCCATGGGCCATATAACCTACGAGCAACTAGCAAAACGTGAGAGTACTACACTGCTCTGCCTTCGGGAAATAACACGCGTGATGTTATGTGTTTATGTACAAAGTTATTACGGACTATTCAGAATTATAACTAAAAGCTATTATCTATGCAAAGTATCATCTGCAAGGGGTGAGTAGTCGAGACAATGACGTCACACTAAGTAAATAGACGCATAAAAATACATACGAATAAAATAAATGTCATTTATCACACGGTACGTCATCATTATTGTCTGACCCTTTAGTTTGTTGGTTCATTAACTTGGCTGATGTCCCGGGGCTAGAGATATGATTCCCACACAAAATAAACATTTGTCTTATACGGGGTAATTTTGGTAAAATAATTATTATTAGTTATCAGGTTACCACAATACTTGTTCGTTCTAGTTTGGCTTAAGGCCTCCGCGTGTGAGACTTTCCAAGATTATGATTCATCAGAGTATAGGTTCTGTCTAGTTTGGAGTTGTAGAACCCCGCGTGTAACATGTTATTATTATTAAATAATAAATATTCAATTCAGTTTTTTTCAATAAATCACTTAAGCTGTGTTGCTTGTGTCAAATCAGGATGAGCATACTCAAATGCTTAGTAAATTTTTAGCGATTCCTTACTGCCGAATAACTGTTTTGCTAAATTTATTAGTTATTAATTATTCGTATAGTTCTCAGCAACACTAATAGAACAGTAATTGCAGAACAGAAGAACCCTTAAACTAAGTGGAGCGCTGTAATAGGGAGTGCTCGTTTGATTTGAACGAGTATTCGACGAGGGGAGATCAGGGTACAGCGGACAGTGCGTTAAAATCGCCTTGGAATGTGGAAAGTGTGGGCGCAGGGAAACGTCGAATGTTACACGCGAATAGTTTCGTAATGTTTTGCGTGTGATGCTCGGCTTCGAAATTTTTGCACGTATCATTCGTTATAAAAAAATAACGAAATGTTGTAATTCGATTTCTCGGTGTGAATGCACTTTTGTTTATTCTTAGTATACTACGACAACATTCTTTATTATATGCTACGGTGTGAACGAACCTTTATCAATTTGTATATACTTAATTACACTATGACACTAGTATTAGTGAAAGGTTTGTCAGGAGGAATTAACGTTAGTAATGTTCGCTGTTAGTTAACTTTGGACTAAGCAGATAACACCTGGCGACATAACAGAAGTGAAAGCCTAAGAAAATATGTTTGGTTTATTAATATATTTTTCGATCCTTTTATCGTTCCACTATTGGAATGGGTCTAAGACTCGAAGGGTTAAGGCAATAGTCAGCCATGTTGGCCAAGTGCGGCTTGGAGACTTCGCACTCCTTAACAGAAAACTCTAAGGTTTTTAGATTCCCTCACGATGTTTTCTTTCACCGATAGAACAAGTGAACTTAATCTTAAAACACACATTTCGTAAAGAGATGTGCGCCAGGATTTGAACCTGGGCCTCCGTTGTGAGAAGCTGAATCTCAAACCATTAGGCAATCAATACTATTCTAATATTCTATCTTCTATCAAATGTTGGCTTTGTTTGTCTAAGTATTTTTCATTTAGTATTAATATGGAATCATATTAAAAATCATTACCTTATAACGATGGCACTGTAATTTAAAAAGATTAACTCAAAAATACATTCGTCCAAAATTTTAGATTATATTATGTTTGCCTCTACGTAAGGAGTTAGCTTTGGAAGAATAACCTATCAGCTTAAAATCACATTGACAGTTGTATGACAGGCATACCGTTCCATTTTCGAATAAATCGTCATGGCGACGTTCATTTTTCATTTACTATACAGTCACTAATTAATTATATAACGTTGGCACAATGTTATGTTAACGAGACATCGTTACATCGTAGTGGCTGTTAAATTAAATATTTATAAATTCACTCGGTATACGGCTTCTGAATAAATAGCAGTATAACAGTAAATTACGAATCATGACGAAAATAAAGACTACATTTCTCCTATATCTTATTGACATTACATCGCTGGGTAAAATACATAAAGTCTGTAATCCTCGAAGAGGTATGCAGAAAAAGGTTGTAGGTACGCTCTCACGTTTCACCAGCTACGTTTACGTGCCATTATGGAATAGACGGGGAGCCTACTGCCATTACACCGGGCACATATCGAGACTCCAAGCCATACTAGAAAATCTATATTAGACAGGTCCACTAGTGTTCGACCCGGGATGTAAACTCAGGACCTCCAGATCGGCAGTCGCGCTTGCAACCAACACGACCAACGAGGCAGTCAAATTCAAAGGCAAAGTAAATATTAATTAATGTATATACCAAGCCAAGCGCCGTATTAATTCGTTTCTTATTAAGAGTACAAGATGTCTACTCATAATAATATTTTAAACAAGCGGAGACCTTCGAGAATAAATAAGATCGGTTTATTAAATAGAATAAAATTACGTTATAAAAACAAATTAATTTATTTAATGTTATTATTATCCGTATAGACGTGTATTTGCTCTTATTTCTAAAACGAAATACAGTATTATAAAGATGTTTACTTTTATATGTTGTAATATACGAGTAGGTACATATAAATAATTAAAGATATTATAGTGTAAATAGCTATCATAGAAATGAAACAGATGTATCACACGTCTGAGTAATAATTATTATATCACACGTGTTGAAGACTCAAACTGTGTTAAATTCCCTACAATTAAGTGTTATTAATTAACGTATCCCCTTACAATTAATTACCTAAATCAGGTACACAAGAACTTCAATTAATTAAATTAACTTTGCAATATACTCGTCCCATATTCTATTGAGACGTATAACGTATTACGTGACATTATAGGGACTTTTAATGTTACCGGTGAGAAGTCGGAGTAAGTAGGTACTACTTCTATAACCCCGCCGGGAAAATGCAGGCGTAATATTAACGTTAAATTAATCGCTAAATACATTATACATATCCGACGGTCTGGTATTGATTTACAACTACGCGGAGGTAGGTACATAGCTAGCTAACAAATAATCTTGTTAAAAAGATACTCTAAGTGGCTGTGGATTGACTTTGAGAGTAATAGCCCTACAGTTCTGACTGAGGTTACTGACGGCGACGGTCACGACCAACCAATGTGACTTTTGCCTGATCGGTTACTCTCTTCGCTTAAAAAAACTAATATGCCTCAACAAATCACATTTTAAGTCGACTTGGCAACAGCCAACATTAATTGATATTTAATAATAAGACAAGAAAAAACTCATAAAAGAACAGGTACGCGCGTGTAATGACCTCAGCAAAAAGTCGAATATAAAATGGTCGTGCGCTGTACGGTTTCGCAAACTTGTTTTTAAGGGCGTTTCGAGGTTAGATATTATACACAATCCTCGCTCACCCTCCGTGGGGCAGAGGGCGCGCAGGGAGCCCTCAGTCTACGCGCTGACCTTCCTCAAGTCCTTGCGAGAACAAAGGTCGTTCGCGACCGCGTTCACGTCTACTGCGACGTCTTGCGAAGATTTAAATTGTTCTGATGGAATATCTATTGTATTACTGTTTCAATTAAACTGTGGTAAGTATCTAAATATTTTGACTGTGACATAATATAGCTTCACACACGTGTGCTAAGTTGCCATTCATTATTCTCATGCCGTTCCACTTATTGTTAGTATGTTTAGCAATAATTAAATGATTTGAGATGTCACGTTGCTTCAGTACGTAGGCACTGGCTGCTTAGGTGTCTAATTCTTATTTTGAATTCCACTGTATCACCGCGCTGAATAAAATTGATAAAAAAAATTCATTTTAAATATGGAACAACCTGCGTAGCAAATACATAATTGAAATGGAGCTTTATGTAACAGGTTTTTGTGCCTGTTGTCCGTGATGTAACAGGCCAACTAACAATATAAACTATTTATCCAAAAAACAGTGGTATTATCGTATCGCTATAGTGACTGATAATAATGATTTTCTCTTTTATATTTTAAACAGCTATCCATTACGGCCGACTTCCTTCGCGCGCTTGGCTTAGTTTACCCTTTCCTTATCTCACCCTTTATTTCACTGTTTTTAGGGTGATTTAAGTAAAGCTATGAAGAAGCTTGCCTTCTTTCTCGTTATCAAAGGTGCACGGCGCAAAATTACAACAAAATCGATTCACCTGTTTTAAAATGATAAGACAGACAGAGGTAATGTGTTTCGTATTTATGGATAATATTAAAATAAATCAAGTTTTCTTTATCAAAATTCAATTCAGTAAACAGCTTTTTTATTTCTTACAATGACAATTAAATGCAACATTACGCCTGTAATCCCCGAAGAGGTAGGCAGAGGAATGTAGAACACTCTCACGTTTCACCAGTTACAATAACAAGTAGACTATAATTATAATGATAATATAGATGAATATAATCTTAAAATTTTGTCAAGTTTCGGTATGAACGCAGTATCCATTCACCATCCCTTTCTACGTATCTATATTACGACCTGCGTGCAAAGAGTACAACCGATAGGTATTCTTTTCACCAAAGATATAGAACGAATGAAAAATATGTTAACATTCCAGATCCTTCTAATATGTATAACAGATCTATGTATATATCTTAATTTAACAGGAAAATTTAGAGTAATTAATTTTACTTTTATTTTTGCTATTTGAAGATTGTAAACGAACGGTGTACCTAATATGTATTAACAGATTCTCTATGTACTTTTTCAATTGATGTACAAATAAGACTAGGTAAAATAAGTAAGTATAATATGGCTGTTAAGGTGTGTTGTTATTTCCATTGATCCTAACGGCGTACCCAATTGTATCAATATTAGCCAGAAATATTGACATAAAAATGGCCGGAAACATCTCCGCGATGACTCAACTCGAATTGTATTGCGATAATTGCCACAATATCTACAGCGATAATAAAACTGGAACTAATGTTACACTTACAGCAAAGATATTAAACTCCACTATCCTGATACAGTTGTCGTTATGCGGCCATTTTTAAACAAATGTTTTGATTTCAAAATTTTATTGGCATCACATTAGCATATATCAATGTTTAAAAATGATTGTGAATCTGGCACATGTACCGGAATTCAATCTAATTGTGCTTTAAAAGTAAGAGTTCGGTTTGTTTATAAACAAAAATTGTGCCATTAGCATACTTTTTGAACAACTACTATAATTTAGATTGTGACGTTATTAAATCTATAACATCCGTGAAATAACGCTAGCTCGAGAGTTTAAATATAGACAAAAAAAACATGTATGAAATTAAAAAAAGGATGTAACTGTCTCCGCCCCATATGTTTTTTATTTCTAACAACAATACCACAGATGATATATGATTTATTTCGTTTTGAATTTAGCCTAGGTTATATATTACAAAGATGTTAAAGCAATGTCTCTAATATCGTTGCTATGGCGACAGGAGGTCGCCAACGGGAGTACCTAAAAACTGGTTGCCGGCCGGTTGTTATTTTGCGCGACCGGCAGTAGTGCTAACATTTTTGTGTTTGGAATAAAAAAATTAGTAGGCAGACACACACTGTATTGGAGATACACCATTGTATAGGACAGTTGGACAAAATATAGTACTGGATAGGAAGATGACATTTCCCGTAGGTTAAAACTCTTTTTAATAGTACGATAAGTCTAAACAGTATGATATATTTCTAATAAAACAATACTCGGGCCTCGCTGGGTTATTGTATTTAATGAGGTTGATTCACCTCGTATGATGGGTCAACTCATTGCATTCGCTAACCACAATACGCACAAGTGTGTTTCTTATAAAACGTTGTGTTTACCTGAAAGCGAGTCGCGCAGTGCGTTCACCTACGACCTTGGACGTCCTGTCGTCGCGAAGATAGCGCAGCGCTGCCCTTTTGAAGTTCAATACATACATACTCGTATATTACATACGCTAGGACATTTTATTGCTTTTACTGTATGTTCGTTGTCTCTCGCTTGATCTCATTGATCTAACACGACTAGGAGACCAGAACATTCGTCTAGTGCAATTTTTTTGAGTTCAATGACCAACTGATAATTGAGTTTTAATGACGCTTACATAGTGATAAAACCTTAACTCATAACTTGTCGTCCCTGACCGTCACCAATTCAAATATCGAACGTGTATGTTATAACATTACTTTTTCAATATGGCGGAACAATGAACTATGAAAATTACTTGTCTCTATATGCTTTTGTAAATATTTATTTATTACCTACTTTCGCTTGGCCGTGTGCCATTATTTATCTATTCGAATACAGATAATTGCAATAAGTAGTTATTTATGTTATAAATAATGCCAAATAAAGGTTGTTTTGATAATGTTAAAGGACAGCCTACTTGTAACATAAATGTAAGTAATCTGAATTTTCGTATAAATTTTGACATCGATATAATGGTTGTTTCATGTTAATATTATCTAAAGACAAAGATGGTTATGAGATAATAATATCGTGTGAAAATGAGTGAAAGTGACATTTTAAATTAATAAAATATCTTCGAAGTTTGATTCGTAGACAAACGTCACTAGGCATTTATTTCGGCCTTGGTTCTCTAACTTTATGTTTAACCACAATAAAAATAAACTAAGTATATGAATAAATTATTCAAGTGAGATCAATAAAACCTTATTTCTTTTCGATATTTTATTCAGTTGAATTTGAAAAAATCCTCTTCTATTTTATTCTCATTTTCAAACTTCAATAGGCGAGAGGTCCACATACATATTGTCCAATACTGGACATTATGCACATAAAGTGGTTTTTGTTCATAATCCTTACGCTGGGAATATTGAGTTGGAGATCATATTTATATGTGTAGTGAAGAACAAATATTTAGTAACCGTTTATTATTACTATACTCTTAGCGATAGGTACAAGGGAGTTCGCAGATGACCGGCACTGATGAAACTACGACGACTGATGGTTGGTTTATGGAGATACCACCGTCGACCTTACTATACATCGTTAAGGTAATCATCAGCCTATTTCCGGCCACTGTTGGGCATAAGCCTCTCCAACAGCGCGCCACTGAGCTGGATCATCGGCTCTTCGCATCTAACCGCTGCTAGTCACTTTGCGCATATCTTCATCCACCTAGGTACGTGTGCCAAGTTGTGGTCTCCACTCCAGAACACGTCTACTACAACGGTTACCGGTCCTGCGACAGATGCGAACAGCCCACTGCTTCTTCACCTTGCTAATTCGTTGGCTATGTCGGTAACTTTGTTCCTCTGGCGAATCGCATCTTTTCGGATTCGAAATAATTAAGAAATTAAGGTAATACCAAATGTTATAAATGGTTATAAGACAAATTCAAATTAATTTAAAATTCCTAGCACTGCCTCGGAGTCTGGATTTGTGCCCGGTGTACAGCGTATAACTACTAATATATATATGTAGAATACGCGTTCATGCTCACAATCATGTACTTACACAAATTCACACAAACACACACATTCTCACATACACAGATCTTTATGTGTTGCATTACATCACACATGGCTCTTCTCTCAAGGATGCCTGACAACGGGGTGAATGGGGTCGGATGAAGATACTGCACGCGCCACGTTGGCCCAGTTAGTGAGTGATTCGCTGTGCACCGTACAAATCTCAGCTCTGCTGTATCAAGATGGTACCTGATGGCGAGATTATTTACTCATATCTAAACTTCGACCTTTGTAGTATTGATTTTAATACATAAATATATTTACAAGGTTGTTCTGTGCGTTGTCCTTTTTTTCGAAGGTGAAAAATTTGTCACTCCATTTTTTATAACACGTATTGCGAGTATATCATTAATAGATATACCTAATCTTAAGAACTTACACAAATATAACGAAATACGAGCATAAAGGACATTTAAAGAAAACTCTTTTAAAGCCTTGACTGCCTCATTGATCGCGTTGGTTGTGTGACCGACGATCAGTAGATCCTGGGTTCGATTCCCGAGTCGGGCACTATAGAATTTTTCTAATTTAGATTTTCTGGTAGTGTCTCGGAGGCTGGATTTGTGCCCGGTGCATGGCACTAGGCTCACCACCTATTCCATAGTGGGACGGACGTAAACGTAACTGGTGAATTGTGGGAGTATTCTACACTCCTCTGCCTACCTCTTCGAGGATTACAGGCGTGATGTTACGTTCTTTTAAAGTCCCAACGCCCAATATTACTTCTCAGTCATTTGGAGAGCGGTATATGTTTGGAATTTGTTGGGTTCACCCCAATATATTAATACTAACCAATTGTAAATTAATTTGGCACTCGGTGCTCTCTGCCTACCCCGCAAGGGACCTGGCATGAGAATATGTATGTATGTAATTTAATTTAAATAAAAAAGTAATAATATTCATATACTCTTAGGTTAAAATTTACGCATC
>DWTO01000248.1:0-23850 GCA_018244755.1 Jemadia pseudognetus
GGTACCTAAATACGTATGTCCCATAAAATTTGTTTATTTTAATGCAGATTTTATACAAAATATAGAATTAATTGAATACGACAGAGATTTTGTCAATATATGTAATTATGTTGTATTTCTAGATACAGAAAAAATTGCAAACGAAATTTTATTAATGAGAAATAATGTTTCATTTGTACAATAACATTTGATATACATTTTCAATTTAGTTTCAATTTTCAAGTTACACGGTTTGAATATTCGATTTTGAAAAACGATTATGGTTTATTGTTGGATATACAGTGAGTAGGGTACAATGTGGAAATAATCGTATTACACTAAAACTATTGCTTACACAAAATGATAGATGAATCAATATACCTACGCTAGTCAGATAAGCTTATTAAAGATGAACGTTAACAAGTGAAACAAAGGTATCGGAGTTTTAAAAAGATTTTGCCTCGCTTTGGACGTTAGTGTGGATGTGGCCTTATATATTTTTGCATATGTCGCCACTTTTAATCTGCATTCCCTACAGGGTTCAGCAGCTTAGGGTGGGCAGTGGTTTCCTTCTAATTACCGTATACAGATGGACATATTGTATCTATGGTTTGTGACATATTTACAAAACAAGAATTTGTGTAAGCTTCATACAAAAATTTCGCTTCACAATTCTTTGTGCTCGTCTTCATCAGTCAATTTCAGACCGCTGCTGGCGACGAGCTTTACCCGAATCACATTATTGAATTTGATTTTCAATTTTCTACATTCACTTACTTCTCGGCCTTTTGGAAGGTTTCTCACGCCACCTGGTTTAAGTGCGTTTCACACGAATGTAAATGTGGTATATATTAGGTATAAAATAACTTTACTTCAGACAGTGTAAACCTTGCAAATATTATGAACTTTGACGCTTCAATTGCCCCGCTCCATAAGTTTCAGGATGAGCTTAAGCTTTTGTTAATTAAATAATTCTATCTTGAGAGAGATATCGAACATTGTAGGTACTTTTCATACTTCCACTCTCGGAACCCATGTTTTAATATCGGAGGCCATCATATAAAAAAAAACATTAATTACAGAAAATGGTATTATGGCTACCAGTTGAATACTTCAATCGGTTTTTAGTTTAAAACTTCGGAATTTGTACAGAGTAATGCTAAGGTAGATACCTACATTTCTTTCAAGAGACTTATTACAATAACAACATCGCTAAGGTTAGAAGATGAAAATAACTATTCAAAAGGGTCGCAGATAATTTTGGTTTTAGCAAAATAAAAGCGTAAAAAATACTAGAAGAGGAGACAAATATTTAGTTACGGTTTCGTACGTAAAACGTACGGAAAATATTTTGACATCATATAAAATAATATATATAACCAATATACCTATACCTAGTTATACACTATTATACCTACTAAACCCAAAACCATCTAATATCATTGTAAATTGTATATATACCTAATACATACAATTTTTCACGGTGTACCTAAATAACATTTTTAGTATAAGTAATACAAAAATTTATCGTTTCCACGACACTATTAAAAGTTTAAATAATATTTATCTTCATAAAATTAAATAATCATATGTATGAATTTCACTTTAAAACGTTTTGTATCATAAAGCACCACTAGAATATATCAAAGATAGCGAGCATAAACAGTGTAGAAGCACCCTAATACAGCGCGTACAGAATTTCGCTCCCTTATTGCACCCTGCTAACGGGGTAGATAAGGGAGGCGCACTCATTAATACGAACAACCCTTCATAGATGGGGCTACTGTATATTTGTAAATAGATGCTAGTTTACGTTTTGCTGGATAGATGCCGCTGTGGGCAAGTCAAAAATTTAATTATCATACACAATAAAAAAACTTAATAGATTTTTTTTTGCAACTTCAAATTTATCACTTACCTAATCTATTTGAGACAATTTAATCACATCCACAAACTATTCAATCAAGTCTACTATAAGAATTACCCCAGACACTGGTTCGCAATCAATAGCGCAATTAAACAATATTAACCATTTATAATTACGACCAAAACTTTCAACAACAGAACTCAGGTAGTTTTTACTCCATTCCATCAAAATCTTTAACCAACTTTCAAAACAAACCTTACGCAACGGGACATTTCTTTGTGTTTGTATATTGCATAATTACTGGTAATAAAAAAACATTCCTTATATTCAATAGAGTCACAGTTTCGTATGTTACACAATCGTAACCCGTTCATGCAGGTACCGTACCGACTTTGGCAATTACAAAATCAACGATAAAATTAATTTTTTTGAAAAAAAAGGCACATCGTTACCGCCAATTGTTTTCGTTTTACGGTTTTTCAGACGCTTTTTAGGCGCATGTCGTCACGTTAAACTGGTTACGATGAGCGATGAAAACTTAAAACGTGTTAAAATTATGTACACAATTGCATAGTATCGTAACGTGAGAAATTGTTGGTAACTGTCATTGAAATATGTCAGAATAGGTATTTGATTATTTATGTCACAAATAGTGGATGAAAGTCCAAAATTGTTCTTTCTTCATAGTTATTTTAAAAAAATAGTTTTATGTCACATGCAAGTTACGTTTTGTTTATAACCATTTTCCCAAAAAAGTTAAATACAATATTTTAAATAATATTCCTTCCAATTATAATAATTCGATAATCATAAAGTTAGAACTAAGTTCGTACAATAAATGGGTCTTAAACCTATATTTTTTAACTCGATACAAGTATTCAGTTAGTGTGAAAAGTCTCTTATCCACAGTTATTAAAAAAAGCTTGCCTGGTAGAACAATAGCAGACGTTCAATACCCGTATTGTTGATACCTTGCTAATTCATTATTATCACTTTAGCGGTAAATTGTTGGTCGAACCTTTACCTGGTAAAGGTTTCTTAAACCACTTATAAAAAAGGAATGTATATAAAATGTCATTATGTGTATTTCTTTACATTTTTCAAAATCAAAAAATGTTACCTACGTATATAACTTTATTCAACAACGTTAATTAACGACATACTCAATGAAACGTTTATTGGAGAAACATATACCAACAAAGTAACTTGACCTGACCCAACTATAAAGTATTATTTTAGTTGCAACACTTTCATACTGAGATTCCTGTACTTACTTAAGTGTGATGGCGAAAACACGTACTTATATCATTGTAAATAAAGACGATTTTTTATTGTTGTAGCAACGTATATTTCCTATTTGATATCTTAAAAGCAATCTCATATAGGCTTAAGTGTTCCGCGTATCAGTACTGTTGAATGTCTTGTCCAACTGTACAGTCGCGTACAATACGAAAAAATTGCACAACGTAAAACCATAAAACCATTACACTATTGCCCAACCCTTTGAGGTGTAATAAATATTTCTGTCACTGACTGTACTCGCAGCCTTAAACTGGATATGGGATACTGTATCTTATTTAAAGGCAGGAGATTCTAAATTTGAATATGGTACTAATACAATGGAAAGTGCTTAGGTGCCATTGTAATAAGTTAACTGTGAAAGTAATTATGAAGAAAGCAACGTACTGGGATCTATAATCACAGGTGCTTTGAACCACAAAGCGAAATTCTCCTCAGTATAGATTTGGTTACAAAACTGTGCGTTATATATGTGGTGTTAGTGATATTCGTGATTAGTTGGATATTGAAATAGACGTAATTATATACTGTGACATCTTTAGATCAGTGAGTCTATCAGGTGTTTTATAACGGACAAAGTAATAAATATTTATATTTTCAGATAACTGAACAATCATTTTTTTAATTTGATTTAATTTCGCTGTCTCAGTATATAACATATAACATTTAGGTACCAAAGGTAAAAGAAATTTTGAATATTTAAATAAATTAAATGTCAGTTTTTGTTCTCTTTATATCAATTCGATATTTCAATGAATAACATGTGTAGTTATTTTTAATTTGTTATTTAAATATAATATTTATCTATTCTAATTAATAGTACCAAAATTTATATGTAATTAACAATATTTTTCCTTACAACCCATCTACTTAGAGCGCATATCTATAGAAATGTCTAAAAACATAATATACAAGTACCTACCTACTATAAATATACGTAAATAACATAAGTTATGTATATACCATGTACCGTACCATGTTTAGTGATATAAATTTAAACAGTCACAATGATGGTCGATGTAAAGCATTTAAGTCAATATTAAAGCACTTCAAACAGAAACAAAGCTCTCTCACCTTCGCTAACGATATCAATTTAGTATGGCGCTTAGATACCAATAAAAGCATTTCTGAGGTTGCATCGCCGTAAACTGTCCTATAAAACGTTTTATGGTCCATACGTACACACATTAGGCAGATACAAACATCAATAAATCATTATTAATATGCGTTATAAACAAACTGGCGGCAAGGGCTCCGGGCGCGGTAAATAATTTTACGACATTTACGACCTTGAAATGTCATGCGAATTTTATTGCTGTACTAAATTAAATTTAGAACAAATTGATTTATGCTTCCCCTGTATCAGTACTTAACGGTTTCACATCGCCTTTATCAATCAACGTCTACTAAATTTAATGAACAGTACGAGTTTTGTAGTTGTATAATTTTAATTGGATACAATATTATCAATTCAACTGGCACTGCCTTCATTTTGACGTGTAGAGAAAACTCTATAAAAGTTTAGACACAAGGAGATAAACGGGCAAATACATTACAACAATTAAAATGGTTTTGTATGATTGGCAAGGTAGCTTTAATCACAGCGAAACCAGCATGATTAAGTTCTGTGCTTGTCGTATCCAATTTCTATTTGCAACCTTTCCCATATTGTCATTCCATCTGGCCAAGGCATCCCAAGGGATCATTGACACTCTTCATGTTCATCACGCCTTTGGTATACCTATAAAACGAATCTATTACGTCTTGGCACCTTCATAATAATTACTTAGAATTAGTTATTGAAACGAACTTTGTTTAATTACCACAGTGAGCAATATAAAGTATCGTATAATTATAATCAATACATTATAGCAGTACCAATTCACGTTACAAAGTAATCGAACCAACAGAGTGTCGTTCTAAAGCACACATAGGTGTTCTATTCTCATTGCTTGTGTGTTTTGAGTAATAAATTCCGTTTTACAGCCAACGGTGGGCGTAATCGATAATGTCGGAGTCACATCTCTCGACTGTCGGTGCCGCTGCGAGCGTATTATGACTCATTAATTTATAATGTTGCCTTGTATTATAAACTGAGATGTCTAGTAGTCGAGAATTAAGAAAAAACATATAAAAGTTGCTACTGAGTTATAAAAGTTTAGTACAATTTCCATTGACACATCATGTAGGTATGTAGGTATCTATAACGCATGACTACTCAAAATAACTGAAAGCATTGTTCTTTCTTATCCTTATCATATCATCACGCTAGGTTCCTTTCACGGTAGGCAGATACGCAGATACGTGCCTCTTTACAACCATCACTTACTAATTTTCCTCGTATGAAAGTCATTTTTCACCAGATTGTGAATTTACCGATACCGTACAAGGTTCATCTTAGTCGTTTGAAAATCTGAATTAAATCTTAAATTTGATCTAGGCGACACCATATAAGATTTCACGAGGTAATACGCGACGTAGAGATTACAATTAGGTACCTATTCTATTCCCCCCTACCTGTAGGTATATATTTTTTCTAATAATAAAGTCTAGTGCTACGCGTATCCATTGGGAAATATATATATTTTTTAATTTGGTTAACGAAACGTGTACGAAATGAAAACGCTCTTGGTCGAGAGCAAAACCTGACTATTGAATATTTCACTTGGAATCGATACCGTGCGAGAGAGCAAAGTGTCATTATCAAGTTCAGATCTGCTTCGTGTTCGCAACGAGCTTGGGTATTCAGTTTCAACTCAACACATACCAATGTATGCATTCATTGTAACTTGCATACACATAGATTCAATTACCATTTACTTTTAAACCTACGTCTACAAAAGTGTTAATCTTTTGCCAAATCTCATTTACCCAACGCATTCGCAAGCTTCGTACACTATGGTCGTAATTTATTCTGGAAAAAGACCCGTGTTCAAGAAAAGGTCACAGAAGCTGATGATGATGGTAAATGAAAATATCTTACTTAAGTAATTAATAAGCAGTCGTAATGGACTACGTTATTTATTTACTGGTACATAACATTACGCCTGCAATCCCCGGAGAGGTAGGCAGAGGAGTATGATTCACTCCCACGTTTCACCAGTTATGTACACTCCCCGCTACGGAATAGGTTGCAAGCCTCTGACCATATACCGGGCACATATACCTATAAACTTCGAGCTACTATTAGAAAAACCCAATAGTGTCCAATCCGGCAGAAATGCTTGCAATCAACGCGGCTAACGAGGCAGTCTAACTACCTATGTATTTACCAGTAAAGAAATCTAAAATGCTCATGTTCGGATAATTTACGATGTTTTTGTGATAAATCATAAACAATATGTCGGTATGTAATATTTCCTGAGTTCTCGGAATGTGATTCATATCAGACTGTTTGTGTTTTTATATTTCTTCCATCGTACAAAACACCAAGGAGCATAACTTATATTTACGATTTAGATCTTTTAATGGATAACTTCAGGAGAAACTAAACTAACGCACATGTAAATGAGAAAAAATTAAAATATCAATTACGATTATTCTCCCGGGAGCCAGTAATCTATCATGCTTGAATTTGTAAGTTATATATGTAGGTATATCCTTCATAGATCCACATTGGTACTATTAGTGAAAAACAGTTCAGATTTATGCAAAAATCCCAGAATGTTTTCTATTTGCCATATCTAATTTTTAGTACTCAGTACCTATACCTTATTAAATTTTATAGCAAATCTTGAATAGGTACAATTTATAATTATACGTACCTACCTATCATTTATATTTAATGAAAATGTGCGTGAGTGTAGTAATACAGAGTACCTATATATTTGTATACGCCTCCCGAACAAAGACAGACGAAAAGAGAGCAAGTCCAACAACTTGTTATATATATACCTACCTACATGGAACATAAACCGTCCGCAGATAGTCGGGACCCCAAAACAGTTATTAGCCAGATGGCTAGTGGCTCTGAACTCTACCTACTAGTTTCCTCGTAATCCCAACCAAATGGCGAAGACTGTGGAAACCAATTTAAAGTTGGCGACCGACTGGTTAAAAAGCAAAAGTATTTTCAACTTTACCCATCTTGTCTCGGAGCCTTTTATTTTTACTTATTTTACAGCCGGCCCTTTATGAGGTCCGGCCATGGCGCGGACCTTCGCACACCACTTATTAGGATAGCTATATTGTATTTTCTGTTAACTTAGAACACACCGACACAATTGGAAGACCTAGCTTTTAAAACAACCTGCAATCTTTTGTCTTTCTGTTGTGGAAAATATGTAAACGTAAAACATTTTATGTGAGAAGGACACAGTGTAGTTTACTGTTCTCGTCTTTTGCATATATTCTTTTGTGAAGCGAACGAGCCGGCCATTTAACTACAACTATAGGATAAACGACTGAAAATATACGGATAGTTAAATCATCTATTATTGTAGCGACGTGTTTCACCTCAAAAAATAGCAATAAGTGCATCACCTATTCCATAGTAGGACGTAAACATACCTGGTGAAACGTGGGAGTGTTCTTCACTCATCTGCCTATCTCTTCGGGAATTAAAGGCGTGATGATGATGATGTATTTCCTCCCAAGAAATGAATAAAATCCACCTAATTTATTATAGGTATGTAAAGTAAGGAATCAATAAAATATTTTTATAAATTGCATGTTTCTAACTAAACAGCTAACTTTAAAGTATTGAGCTGGTAATATCGAATTACTTGCTAAACTTCGCCAGTTACTCTCCTAGAGTAAACGGAGTTAAATATTCAGAGCGCGAAACAATTTGAGCCGAGCGATTGTAGAAAATTGGAAAACTTCTAAGACAGATAACGGCGCACGTGCCGGTCGGTAACGGCCTTAATTACAAGCCCTTCATTACATCGGCAGTTAACAAACATTCGGCAGTTTACAACTATCGTTTCTTACGATGAATCTAGCGATGAGCATTTTTTTTCGTATCGAACGTAGCATCACGCGTGTATTTCCCCGAAGAGGTAGGCAGAGGAATATAGTACTACCACGTTTTGCCAGTTCAGTTGTACGCTTCACCGTGGGATAGAGCGTGAGCTTTTTGCCATACACCGGGCATAAATCCAGACATTAACCTACTAATAGGAATTTCAATTTAGACAAATCCAATAATTCCCGCGCCGGGCATCGAGCCCAAAACCTCTGGTTGAGCAGTCTCTCTTGTAAGCATTTGACCAACAAGATAGTTTCTTCAGTTTCATATAACTTATATAGATCGGTATTAAGCACAAAGTAAATGTACCTATTATTATATATTAAGTCAGGTCTCGTGCGGGATAGGCAGGCAGCGCCATAATAAATAATATTTATTATGGCGCTGCCTGCCTATTAATTATAATATTAAATATTATAATATTAAACATAAATTTACTTCATATTTTATAAATGAAAACTTTTAAGCTATACCTACCTACTAAAGAACATGTAAAAAATACGAATCGTCAAAAAGCATATGACTTAAAATTACATTGTAATGCTTTAAATGCTTGTTTAGAATATGTGGACAATTACGTATATCGATGTTATTATTTTTAAGGCTTTGTACGTAAAGCTTTGTCTATTTATTATATCCTCATGTAATCTCTGGTCTATACCTATGTGTTTTATGTAGATATTGTGTACCTACGAATACACTTCCTAGCAAAGTTAGCTGCTCACGAAGCGCAGACGCGATAAGCTGTATACGGAGTTTCAATTAGTCCAATAGTAATTAAGTGTTGCTATTGACGGCGGCGAAGTTCGGTCTTTACGTATAACTCTTCCATAATCCAGAACAGTCCTATAAATGTTTCTCTCTTATAATTAATATACAAAATATCGAGACAGAAACGATGTTCTAGTAAAACACTCCTAATTCAGGCTTCATAAAGCTTCATATGTACACTAAATTTTAATTCAAGAAACTATACGAACAAGATAACCAATGAATAAACTTGTTAATTTTGCCTCATATAAATTATAAAACGTAATCAAATCTAATGATCACTATAACGATTATGTCCACTTAATATATTATATATATATATACCTTACGCACTATTATGTAAGGGAGATTTACATATATAATGTTAAATTTATGAGATCTAATACAATTACTATTTGTACGTAGGTAGACTAGTTTACTTTCTTACTAGCATATACCTACATGGTATAAGCTCGACCAAGTTTCAATTAAAGAAACTGTAATTAACTGCCGCCAGTGACGTAGACGGAGATTTCTCTAATTAAATCGTTTAACTTTTATCGTTTATAGAATCTACTTCATTTTTGTACACCCCTCCTTACATCACGCTTTGATAATCTTAACCCATTCCGGGAAATTTCAAATTCTATTAGCATAGGAATTTAAATGGCAAAGGAAAGGAGGAGTATAAAATGGGCGTTTTTTTCTCCAGTCGGTAATAGCATGATCAGAGTACGCTCGCGATGGCGGGCGTGCCCGAAACTGCCAGTACGTAAATGCCTTTATATATATTGTGTTTTCATACTATTTAAAAAGGAAACCTCGGCAATTATTTAGTAGAGTACAATTTCTTTTTCTGAAATGGTTTTAATATCTTTTATATAACACAATGTATCGTTCGTATTTGCTAACCATATCTCTCCTGTTTCGTAAGACGAAATTGCCATAGATAGGCGTATATCATACGATATATACGTCAATAAATGTTATAAGGACGCTGAACGAGGAAGCCACAATAAAACCTTATATTGGCATGTAGAAAAATCAGAAGCCAACAGCTTTGTGATTGGGTCATATTTTCTCATGAAGTTACTGCTTAATTACGTGTGTAAACCACATAAAATACGAAACGTATTCAGCTGTAATTCCGAATGCGCGTACATACTAGAGCTACAAAACAGCTGTTATTAATTAAAAACGCCATGCTTACTGTACGTACTCATTATGTGTACTAGCTGTGACGTATACAGAAGCCGCGTCCTTGTGCCCATCGCACTTTTAATAGCGGTTAATAGCTTTTGTAATTTGTTAATGACATGCGTGTAGGAAGTTCATTTTGTTTCGTGTTCATTTGTAAAAATTAATTTTACTACAACAATAATAACATTCCAAGAATACGATTCACAATGTTACTACCGTACCGATGACCGGATTGGGATGTTATAATATTTTGTTATATTATTATTTCAGGAACTTATAACACTTCATAAAAATTAAAATCGATTGTCGGAATCGATATTTAAATGCGCGCTGTTGCTCGACCATATCGAAAGGTTTCATGTTGTAGTCAAGTTTGTGAGGCTTGTCTTTGTTAAGGGCCAAAATTACATCACGTATTTCTTTATCGTGTCGGACCTACACGCCATTTCGAATTTTACGACACAATCAATAGAAATGTACGTATGCATGCTCTCATCTGTTATTCTTTCACACGTACGAGATTAAGATATTAAAATTGATACCCATTAACGGCAATTGTAAATTAGTCAGGCTGGGCTCTGATGGTGCACGATGGGCGATAAATTCGTTTTTAATCACGGCATGTACATACGTAACAGTAACAAAGCAATTCGTGTGGGCGAATGGCTACGTAGGGCAAGTTTCCCCTCATTTAGACTGACGCCTAAGTTCAGAATTGTAAATCGGCCGGATTGTGTCGGGCGTCATATTGCCTTGACGGCTTTTAAAATATGCTGACAATTCCCTCTCGCGCCTTTATTACTTAGGTAACTTACTACACGTCCCCTTTAAATATACCTTCGTTAACTTTATAAACAGATATTTCGGTGTAACTTTCTAATGTTGTCTACCGTCCAAGAGAATTATTAATAACGTAAATAGCTTAAAAATACATACCCGTGTGAGAATGAAGTGCTGTGTTCCTTGGACTATTTTCATAACTAACTGAAGATCGTCGAACGGGACCAGTTCGTGTGCTGGTTTACGTGACTCTTCCTCTAAATTTAACAGCTACAGTAATAGCTTTGACATTTTTGTCTTGTGGCTCTGATTCCCATAAAAACGTTATTGTGTACAAAGATTTGTATGGCGCTTGTTAAATTTACGACGCAATAAGGAAGTGTCAATTCAAGGCATATTTTGACGAAAGGATTGAATGGTTCATTGTACTAGGGTTTTTTGTTGCTTTTTTAGGGTTTTTGTCCTGTTCGAGTTAATGTTGATCCGCTATTGTTGTTCGTGTCTATTGTCTCTCTTTAATATTTTATTACTTGTTTCCATAATTTTTTGAAGTGCTTTTTGTTTTCTTACACAACACGACTCAGCGACGATTACCGTCGAATAATTTTCATTCCATAATTTATTTTTACTTTGATCAATTTTAATCCATCTCATTTTACTAAGGAAAATTGTTGTTCTATTTTTAAAATAAATAATATACAACAATATCTATTTAACGAAGGAAAGGTTTTTTTTCCATCCTGTCACATCAATATTATATACACCGTTCAAAAATATTCGAAGCTAGAACGACGTGGGACATTCGTTTTGATATATAGCATTAGGAGTGGACGGGATGGGTCGTGCAACAAAGGCATTATGTTGGCAGGCTCCTCCTTTATCAGGTAGGAATGGCGGTGGTTTGTCCTTAATAACAATAATAATAAATCTTCGGGATGCATTTTTAATAATACACTCATCCGACGCGTACGTGATATGAAAATTGCTCGTCGCCACGTCGGGCCCACGTCCATTTGCGAGCATCGCAATTGCATCCGCATCGCATGCATTGTCTGCATTAAAATTTCATCCACATATAACATATAGAGTATGTCGGTCTTTTTGTATATCCTTATTTCTTTCGTGACATTTACTAAAGCCATTTTATTGTATTTCATTATTGCAGTTTTTTGCATTACAATATACCTAAGTACATATTTAATGTTACAATATATTGTTATTTTATATTTATCATATACAGTGGTTTATTTATTCATTTTACTTTAATCTGGTGGGATCTCCGAAATCAGCGTGCATGTATGAAGACAACGATGAATGTAGATGTAACACTTCAGGTCTGCAGATATTTTGACCTCGGCGCTCTCTGCCTATCCGGCAAGGGACCTGGCGAGATGATCATATAATAATAAATCAATAATATTAAATTATCTTTATGAAATAAGCAAAGCCGCGGTAAAACTGTTTCCAGTCATACATCAGTCCATTACGTCTGATTGTGGACGCCGGCCGCATTGAATGAGGAAGGTCGACTCCGCTACTTGCACGCCGCACTTGTTATGTTACAACCATCGATCCGATACTTGGTTCTCATGAAATTATAATTTTTAATCCGCCACAATGATCGGCACGCCATATTAACAAAGGACGCGAGGAGGACACTAAGGTGACTTTAATATTAACTCAATTGTATTTCCAATTAAAGGTATAATTAAATATTCTTCCTTTTTTAATTTCACGTAAAACTTCTTTAACTTTCAATAATTTCAACGATAATCATAGCATAAACGTTAAATTATAATTTATTTTAAGATAAAGATTAACCATTTTCGAGTTATATTGCTTCCATCGTCGCCGCACAATGTCAAGTATCATTGTATAAACGCCTTTCGGTACGGTACGGTAAATCTAATAATCACGCAACAACGAACCCGTAACATCACGCCTGAAATCCCCGAAGAGGTAGGCAGATGAGTGTAGCACACTCCCACGTTTCACCAGTTACTTTTACGTCCCGCTACGGAGTAAAGCTAGACACATGGAGGTGAGCCATACACCGGGCACATACCAATAACTACACTAACGGCATTATTCTTTTTATAATGTATTCTAGTCTTTACGTATATTGCTCGCACTTGTAGGTAATTGACGTAAACCAAATTGTCTTATATAATATGCTCTATTATTAAATGAAATAGTGATCGCTCAGGCGTGTAACATTTAAATAAATAAAGGTAATTTATGTGTTACATCCGTCCTGGTAATGTCTTCACGCCTCACACGTATCATAGTGTATTATTTACAACAATAATTGACATTTCTCACATATTCCGATATATTGGCGCCGTTCGACATAGCATGTAGCTACCGATCGTTCGATTTATACGTGACAAATTTTATGTATAGGTATTCCAGTGAATTGGTTCTCACAGTTAACGCACGTAGGGAATAGACTGTCTAGAATATGATATTCTCAGCTTTTTTTGCGGTGGAATGTAAAATATGCGAGTTTTATATGAAAACATATTTAAATATAGGTATACCTACATCAAAAGTGAATTTTTCCTTACAGTTTTTATAAGTTCCAAGGAATTCATATATAGAAGCAGCGAAATTCAATTTGCTCCGCTTCCGTGACTCCAGATGCTACCTAACTAAATCTAAGTGAAACTAAATTGAAAATTTTATAAGACGTCGAATCTTCTTACATCCTGGCACCTACAGTCTGCTGGATTCTACATTCAACGTAGTAGGTACGCAGAATTAAATATTTCATAATATAATACTTTCCTTTTTTCTTTATAGTTTATCGTGGGTACAAAACCGTTATACAAATTAAAGTCGGAGGCACACTGACATTAACATGACAATTAATTTTACGCTCAACAAATAAATATACCTACATAGGTATTAGGACAGAAGTAACTAGCGCTCAGGATTTCTCTCTATGACATAACTGCTTTTTGGTTGTGCAACCTAGTTTATCATCAAGTAGTAGTAGTAGTAGGTACTAGTAACCATCATTGATTTCCAAGTCTAATTCCAAAGAAAACATAAAGAGACAGGTAACTGACTTATAATACGGTCAAGATCTAATTCTTAAAACATGTCCATTGCATACGTTGTGTTCACACAAATTTTTTTGAAATAAATAACTTTAGAATATAAGATAGGTACCTACTTAGGTATAAATAGTTGCATCTTGGTATACAGCTCAAGGTTTCATGATATACCTACGTGTTTTTATTCAATCTTTTCTATATTTTATTATTATTATATCGCCACGTGATATCCTTCACAAGTCAGGTAGGTAGAGAACACCAAGTGCCAAATATCTCTATCGCGACTAGACGTGTTTCTTCTACTTACATTACCTACTCGTTTCACTCACACGCGTTTCAACTATTCACTGAACAAAAATTAACAGTAACACGCTAAATACAATGAACATTCATTTGTGTGAATTGTCCCAGCGGTAGTCGAATGTACAAAATAGGTAGGTATAGGTAGAGACGCAGCTCATCCACGGACGGACACTCGCCCGCTCCACGAGATCCGGCTGTCATTGTGATGCAAATGTGTTCGTTGTCTGCCTCCAAATTACCCCTTCGGTCAAACGGGAGCGACCGATGACCAAAACATTAGAACCCACCCTTTTAAAACCGTATCGACCCTACTAGCAAACTGGACGCAATTTACACCTTTATCATTAAACATTAATGATCACAGTCGCTTGAAGCCGCGCGCCCCGGACACGCGCCGGCATATTTCATACAGATATAGTGTTATGAGAGTTGGTAATGTGGTACTGCGAGATGTCGGAATGGAGTAGCAATTGTGCGGACAATAATTATGGGGCACTATAGCGGATAATAACCAGACATGGATAATATCTTGCGATTCTCTAAATTGTTGTTAGCATGTACTTAGTACACGTGGCGACGCGAGTGTTACATGGATCTTGATGGTGATAGCCATTCGTAGGTACTGTTAGATGTGGAAAAGAACAACAGTTGGCCATCAATTTTTGTTATACTTATATGCTCTTGAAATCACTTGATAAACGCGCGTAAATATTTAATTACAGCATGATATTTTTACTATATTTAATTTGTATCTTAGTTACTAAATAATTATAATGTTGATTATTTAATTATTTTAATAAAAACACAGGTCATTTGACTGCCTCGTTGGTCGTGTTGGTTGTAAGTGCGACTGACGATCACGAGGTCCTAGGTTCGATTCCCGGGTCGGGCACTATAGAATTTTTCTAATTTTGATTTTCTAGTAGTGGCTCGGAGTCTGGATTTGTGCCCGGTGCATGGCAATAGGTTCGACACCTATTCCATAGTGGGACGTAAACGTAACTGGTGAATTGTGGTAGTGTTCTACACTCCTCTGCCTACCACTTCAAGGATAACAGGCGTGATGTTACAGATCATTTTTAGGCGTAAAAGGTGAAACGGAAAGGAAAAGGAAAATTTAAAATGTTCCGAATATGAATTATATGTTCTCGCTTACAAGTTACAACATGCGATATGTAATAATTTTAAAATAACGAAGTATTTACATACATTATGTAGCAGTCAATAGGTAGGTGCGGCAGAGGAGCTCAAGATCGTAAAAAGAACTGGTTCATATTTAATAGGTTCAACTTTCTTTTGAACGTATTTCGCGGACAGAAGGTTCTTTGTTATTTATAAAACACGTTATATTGATTTGCTTTTATAATACAACATTTACGGTAGTTTATTTCACACGTTTAATCTTTCTGTGCGGCTGTTATTCGTGAAATGGCGACCGTAAATATAATAATATCGTGTCAGTTACAAACTTGTCTCCAACCTGTAATTACTGTTTATATCGCGGAATACGAGTAACAATGTCACATATATACCTACATATGTGTTATAGAGTAGGTAGATATATATGTTACATACATCGTCGTGATTTTGAACGGATTCTCTCTGAAGCAGTAGTCCTTTTTATGGCTCCCCAAGTAAATGGTGCATAAACGTTTCTAGATAATGTACTCGTATTGCGGGATCTTTTCTTACTAGTTTCTATGTAAGTAAAGATAAAACGGAAACAAAACGACGTGTTTAACCGACGCGATCTCCCTTGGGCGCAGCTTCCTCGCAATTTCACAAAACTCGCCGGATACGTACGTACATAAATACATATAGGTATACCGACCGTTGTATATATTTAACTTGATTATATACCAGGGTCAATGCAAAATTAACCACCGCGGTCTATGGAAAATAGTTTAAGGTGTAGTAAAACTTGCTAATGTACAAAGAACTGGAGTGAAGCCGGGTATTTTTCTTAGACTAAAATCAATAGGCTGACTGGAAACTAAATTCCAAGATCTACATACATACTCGTATTAGAGACTTTAATGGTTCCGTTATTGCGTTTCGCGAGCACTCAATGTACGTAACGAGTTAAAACTCCGGATTAAAGTAAAAAAGTTTTAATACGGTTGTTGTGACAGGAACTGAGTTAGTGGTTTGTATTTAAAGGCTACGAGCCTCAAGCCTCAATTGGCTAGTTTCCAAGCGGTCGTACAAAGAGTTTCAAGCATTTATCCAAGCCGCAAAAATATTTACCTGACTCTTTTACGTTATCATTATCGCTATCCAGATAGGAAAAATAAATATTTTACATAAACTCACAGTATCGTAACATTAAAAAGAATGTTAGGAATTCTGGCAGTGAAACTTTCATATACCTATTTGTACCTATAACATAATTACTGGCGTTTGCGCTGATTATGGAAAAATTATATAGGTACATGCTAAAACATATCTAAATAAATCAAACATTTGAGATAACAGAATATCTTTACAAGTGGCCTACTATAAAACATTTGAATATATCGCTTTCCATTTGCGATGACCTTCCACAACTCCCGTGCGTTCAGCGCAACCAGTAAAAATAAACGACGATCAATGGAAGCCCGCAGGCCAGGCGTGGATGGTCTCGATATTCTTTCTACACAGGCAAACACCGGGCGGTATCATTTAAGCGGGCCATATCGATTTATTTTATCCAAAACTGCCTCAATTATGACATTAAATCAGATAATAAAATATATAAAATGTTCATCTTAGACGTTAGAATCGAATAACTTTATTCTATGGCGGTGCCGCGTGAAAAAATACATCGACATAGCCGTATTCGGTTTTTTTTTCTTTGTTTTGTTATCCTAGACATTGGAAACAGGTAAGGTGTGGGAATGAGGACGGATAAGGCGATCCTGCATGCTTGATCAAACAGAGATAAATTATTTTGGTTTCCAGTCTTCGCTCGGCTGCTATCCACCTATCCGTGTACACAATAGCCTCAATATCAGCCAGTACCAGTTATGTAGATTACCGAGCAATAAGTTCAGTATTTAAAGCTGCGAGCATTGTGTATTGGATGGGTGATTATTTTTGTGGTTTAATTTGCAATCGAGTTGCAGGCTATCGTAGTATTTTTGTCGTGAATATGCTACACCTACATTATACCTACATTATTTTAGTGCACAGACAGTACGCAGACTGCGCAAGAAAAGTTAACAATATATTTTGCGCGTGATATTTCACTGGCAAGTGGCAATTTGCGAACGAGGAATTAACAAAAATATAGATTTATTAATGTTTCCGTTCAATTTACGAGATTATTATTCTAAGGCGTGTTTTGTTAAAGCATTGGCGGTGATCCAATGTGATTTACAAGGTATAACCATCATTTGGAAATTGAGAGTGAACATTTAATATATCAAGATTATTTTAAAGTGGTTCAGTTAGCAGCGCGCGAGACGAACGCAGACAGCATCTTTAGTGGCGACCTCGTAATAATTAATTACGTAAGATCTTACTTTACATTAACGTGATCTCATTAACGCAAATATCAACATGAAGTGGGCGGGTTCGATTTATAATGCGCACTAAATATAATATTGCAGATTTGGAACCGATGTTGTTTATGTCTGTACGTCAGTCACATTCCCACATAACAGTTATATACTTGTATAAACATATGATCGCACAGGATAATTTTACCCAATATCATTACACATACTTAGATGTACACAAATATATAACTGGTGCAGTTTGTATACGCCTGTATGAAGTTAATTTGCTTAAATTACTATTGGCTCAATTTTGTGTATGAATGAGTCCCCTTATTAGGTACCTACTTGTGTAATATGATATTAAAATTAATAAGACTTAGTAACAACAGAAACCAAAAATATATTTATGGTTTCATATCTATGTTCACTGTTGTATTGTATTGTTGAGGAAACACTGTTTCGTGTAAGAAAATACCAATTCCATCAATCGCGGCCGTGAAAAACTTTTGTCGCCTCTACGAGTACATTCCTAGATTCTCTAGATTAGACATCCTCTAGACATCGTCTAGATTCATTAGAACACTTTTTGTATATGTAAAATGAAACTACCACCGCTTCGGAAAATGCCTTGCTATGGAGAAGGAGCGAAATAAACATCATAGGCGTGATTCTGCATCTTGTAAAATAAGCACTAATGTTACAAAATAATATGCTCTGAGAGTTCATCTGCATAGATCCCCTTTTATACTTTTTTTGTTAGGTATAGAAATAATTGTTTTACGGTAGAAACTACTAGGTAGTTTTACAGGTGAACCACCAGGTACATGTTTTACCTAAATACATTTAGGTATACAAATATAATCGCTATATAATTGGCGCACGGCTACATAGCCGATGCATGACAATAGGCTCACCACCTATTCCATAATGAGACGTAAAAGTAACTGATGAAACGTGGGAGTGGTTCTGCATTCCTCTGCCTACCTCTTCGGGGATTACAGGCGTGAAGTTATTTTACTTTTACAATAAAAAGTCATGTCTTTGGTCGAGACAACGTACAGTCGCTAAAGAAGCTCTAGTTTGGCACGTAATTGCGTATCGTCGTGTCGTGTGACGGGCAATAAAGTGGAGAAAAAGAAGCCAATTTTGAACACCTATATACGGAAGTTAAACATGAATATTAGTAACGGGAAACCAAACATTAACAATTTATAACAATTATTCAGTATGTACTTCTGGGAGCACATAAAGATAGACGGTTCTCGATTCTTATCAATAGGTATCAAGCATTAGGTCTAAACGGAGGAAAGATTACAATAAACTGTGTTGTTTTTCTTGTTGTTAAATAAAAACAGCGAAACGAGACGAGGTGAGCCCGTTTATTTTAATACTACGGAGTGTGGAGGCATTACTCCACGTTGGGCGCCAATATTTACGTAAAAAGACTTCATGTTTATATGCATTCATTTTATCTTCAGCGTTTTTCTTTACCTTATACATATGTATTTTTTATCTTGTATTAAACTTTTTTTTTATGAAAAAGGTAGTCTATACATTCATTCATATCTGTGGCGAAACATGACGCCTGTATACGCCAGAATATGCGAATGACGCCTTTAATCCCCGAAGAGGTGCAGAGGAGTATAGTACAGTCTCACGTTTCACCAGTTACGATTACGTCGCACTATTAAATACCTATTTAATAACAGACTCACCACCTGGTGAGTCTATTATTGTCATACACATAAACAGACTTCCAGCCACTATAAGATAATATAAGTTAAAGATATCTAATAGTGCCCGACCCGGGATTTGAACTCAAGTCCTCTTGTTCGGAATTCACGCTTGTAACCGATACGACCAACGAGGCAGAGAGTAAAAAGCATCTGATTTGAATAATAAAGATATAAATTACTTTCATGTTGTACAAATAATTTGACAAAAACCATTAATAATGTATACACTTCTGTGATGAAATTATCTCGGCCTTCGCACGGTTTGAGAGATATAATTGAAAACAAACTTCGAGAAAGTCATTAACGAACTTCAGGTGAGACAAGTTATGACCACTAGGATATTGAAGTTCATTGAATTTCCAAGGTTATTAATCAATAATTACAATTTTATTCAATTCCAGACGTCTACAGTGTTATTTAATTTAAGTAGCCTTGTGCAGAATTTTGTTGACATGTCTTATTTTACATAATTTTTTTGGAGCCTGTAAAATAATTCAGTAAAATCAAATACAATTTATTCAAAATTGATTCATTACAACACTTTTTGCACGCCATAATGAAACTACTACCGCTTCGGAAAATGCCTGGCTATGGACTAGAAGCGGCGAAAGAATCTCCTAGGTGAGCTACTGCATCATCTTAAAGTAAGCAGAACATGTACTACGATGATAGAGAAAAATATACCTTTGCTAGATTTGCTAACGTTTCGTTTCTATTAATACATTTAGGAACATGTATTCTGATCATCGATAATATGAAAGAGTTGGGTATAGGTTACCCACTATACATAACATCTCATCGGCTCATTTTACCATCTTTATCTCGTATCATTGTGGTTCACTGTATCGTAAAATTAAAATATGTCCAAGAGAAAAATAATTGCGTTAATGAAGTCGTTTTGCGAATTATTTAAAAAAACTTCGGCGCTCTTCAATACGCCATTGTTTGGACCGTTGTACAAAGTTCCGACATTACATCGAGCGTGTCCAGAACACAATGAGGCTGGTTTCGGATGATTACTTCTAAACAAAGAGGCGAGGAGAACAACGCCTCGCTTTATGAGAAATTTCGTAAAACTCGTATTTCCAATGCTGGTTACTGTTGGAGGATTTATGCCACATATTTTTTTAGATGTGAAAATCGGCCCAATCAGTAAGTAGCAGCAAGACAGAATTCTTAAAATGTATCTTGTCTTCCACATTCAATCTCTCTCTCTTTATTCTATCCCTCATTGCCGAGTGATCTCACTTTAACTCTCTGATAGTGATTCTCAACTAGGTGCACTGCCATGTTCATTGGCATATTAAAATTTTGACTATTTGATTTGATCGGCGATTCAGACAACGCCCTATTGGTCTCTGGTGCTCATAGGCAAGCTCCACATTCAATAATCACAAATAAAAGATCACCGGAAAATTTCACAGGCAGAGCTAAAAGAGAACTTTGTTAATACAGTATATATAAATACAAAATTAAATTTAAAAAAGGGTACTCCGCACTTCTATCGTGTATCAACAATGGCGCCCAAAGCGGAATCGCAGTACCTTCACTTAACTCCTGAACAATACTCCGGGGAACGGAGCTGCTCACTGATATGTTTTAAAGAATTTTTGCTAGCACTAGTGCTATTTTACATTGAATGAATACGAGTTTATCAGTCTTATATTAGAAAAATAAATGCGCATGCTTTAAGGGAGTTTGGTATAAGCATTTACTCATGACGTCGTAATAATAACTAGGACCTTTTATATAATTAAGTATATTTTTATGCGTAAACGATAGTCTAGTCTAGTTGATGTGTTAAATTGATATAACATTGAACGTATACAAGTACTTGTTAAACCACGTAGTAATCCAATAAATAGTGCCATATGCCTTTAACGCTATACACTATTCCATCTTCCTTCATCTGCACCATCGCCATACGTTACCAACGTGCAGTTAATACTAACATGTCTTTACTCAGTGAATAAATTTTACACGCAGATATCTAAAGTATCAAAAATATTGTACTTTTATTCTCTTTTACAGAAGGATTATCATCATATTTCACGACATAAATATTATAATATTATGACGGTTTAAGAGCTACAAAGAAAAAAACTCGACGTCCAACGCATGAATTGATATACATTTTTAAAGCATCCCACGCTACGCACCGTGCTTGTGGCAACAAGAGCTCTCAGGTGCAATCACATATTCACTCGTATCATATACAGTTTTATGTCGCACGTTTTTAATGCTATTGCCAGCGAACAGGTGCAAATGTTGACTGGGTTTTTATGTAAGACTTTTAAATACTAAACGTTTGGAGTTTTTATGTTATCTCCAGCAGTGGACTGAGGTAGGCTGATGTGATTCTAGTTTTTCATTTCCGTTTAAATCCAATGTAACTTTCACTCCATTTTGCCTTTGCCAGCGTACGCTATTAAAGAAGAAAAGTTAATAATAGGATCGGGTTAAATTAAAAATATGTTTTAAATACGCCGACATTTGTACAGTTTGGTAACTTTTTATTTCTAAAGTTACTATTACTAAATTTTCCCTGTGCCAGAGAACTCAAGTTTAAATTTCAATACATTGTACTGCAACAAAAAGTAGTTAGTAGTGTTAATAATTAAATACAAGACACAATTTAAGTATCTTGTACATTCATAACTTTCTACAGATAAATTCTCAGCTAATTTTCAATGCTATAAGAATCCTGTCTATTTAATAGTAAGCAACTTGATCTTTTAGATTCATACTATAACGGTGTACGTACACCCGATTTATATCAGAGTTGTAGTAGCAGTTGGAAATCTGATTCTACCGTCGATTATTCCACGAACATGTGTAACGTCCTACTCGCGTGTTCACCAACCCCATAGAAGAACACCATAACACTAAAACACCCTACCGGCAAATAGCATTGACCGCTACCCTCATCTCTTGGGAGCCATAGCCGGGAACGTTTTTATTCGTTGACGCTCCACCTCGGCGCACCGGGTCCGGTCCATCGCCGTTGTGCTGACTGCTTCGTAATCGATGAAATTACTTTCCAGATAGATGGCAATAAACCTAACAAGATATTGAACCATTTACAAAATACCTTTATATACCGAAATCCTACAAAATAACTTTTGCACAGTAAAACTACTTATTATAAGCATGTCAATATTTAAATCGAATGTAACAAAGACTATATTTACTATCACGAAGCAATCATAGCCTTGACGCCGTTGAAAGAGACCCATAAAGGAACGAACACGGGTCGCGTTGGTACGAATAAATAAGGGCAAATTTCTAGGAGCGAGCTAGATGTTTATGTTATATAGTTAAACGCTAAAGGTGCTACAAAAGCGCTTGTATTATTGAGGGTATACGGCATAAAAATTAAAAAGATATATGTTATATAGTACGTACATACGAATTCATTCTGTATCACTACAGCGCAGAGTTCAGTTCCAAATCGCACTAAGTGCTACACTAAACGAGATAAAATTCTTGTAACACACAAAACACATTAAATGCACTCTGAATGTACCAATATCGACATTGTTTTTTCGAAGTGACTCGCAAAGGCCATAACATGGATTGTTTGCGCAGAGGGTGCCCGGCATCGAACACCAATACCATCGCGCGTCTCTTGGGCACTTATTGTTACTGGGAAGCAATTATTGGAATGTTTCACCTCTACTCATATTACCTACATTTGTTCACACTGTCAGCTGCGATATCGCTAATAGAACCATTTGAATGGGTTGTCCCTGTTTTGTATAGGCCTGAATCTCGAAAAATATTTTTTTTTGGTGTTATTGTGTGCGTACTTACTGTGTATAGTTCATTTCACCATACGATCACAGTACAGGAGACCTGTTATAACATTTCATATGTTATATAACAACAACATGTTACAAATGTAGACTAAAAATTGTTTATATTTCTTAAAGAACATTGGCAGGAACATCTTAAGAATATATATTGGCAAAAAGTTCATGGCTTAAAAGTTACAGTACATTTGTACCTAATGTTATTGGCGCCCAACGAGGGGCCGCCCTTTGTCTATACAATATTTAATATTGTTCCGTCTGGCTGTCACAGACACAAAGGCTGACGAGTGCAGAGATACATTCTATGCCGTAAGCTAGATTTGATAGTCGAACTCTGCGATACGACGTTTAGGGATTAGAATCTTCTTTGATTCATTCAACATATCGGAATGAATGTAGAATATTATAAAAAAATAATAATCCTTTTAGACTCAATTTTTCATAGATTATTTAATTAATCATATTAATAATGCACGATTAAATTGTTTGTCTACTTTAATTTTTAACAAGTCTAAGTAAATTGAATTAGTCAACAGTCGAAAAATAAAAAAAGCGTTATTTAATTCAAAACGAGGAACAAAGTTTATACGCACTTCCTATTTTGCATGTTTTCCAAT
>DWTO01000249.1:0-23836 GCA_018244755.1 Jemadia pseudognetus
TGTAATCCCCGAAGAGGTAGGCAGAGGAATGCAGAACACTCCCACGTGTCACGTGGTTAGAAATTCAGCCTCTCACTCTGGAGGCCCGGGTTCAAATCCTGGCGCGCATCGCCTTCCAAATTTGCGTTTTAAGATAAAATGTCACTTGCTATAACGGTGAAGAAAAATATCGCGAGGAAATTTGTACACTTTGAAAAAAAAACTGTTCTCTAAGGCGTGTGAAGTCTGTCAACCCACACTTGATCAGCGTGGCAGACTATGGCCTTAAACCTCCGGGAGGACCCTTAACATACTGTGAGGACCCGTGCTCCAACAGTAAAAGGATAAAAATTTCAGAAAAAATAAAACATACGTAGAGTAGACATCCAATAGAAACACAGGACATGACATTTTATTGTCCAATCCCAACATAATTTAAAAAAAGATTAAAACACGATACGATTATTAGCCGTTTTCCGATAAAGCGGGCATATCTCATAATAATTTTGAAGGATGATTATATAATCAGAATTTATTACTTTTTTTGTCTTATCTTCTTATGTTTCTGAGATAATATGAGGAAGGATGATTTCTGTCTTCGATGGGCACTCCGATGGCATATGCCACCTGTATCAGACCGCGAATGTGTGTTAATATTTGTGTTACCGTCTTTCTCGAAAACTGCGGCTCGAACCGTGTTACCAGGATTAGACGCGTGGTCTCGGTAAGTGGCATTGATTCTATCACATTGCAAATTACATACTCGTAAATATGATTGAGTCACCGGTTTAATTATTGCATGTTTACGTCATGTCACGGAACTAGTCGGGCTATACCGAAAAAACAACGTTTAATATTATGATATGATACGACAATTTTTTTTTTCAATTTATTAGCGCAGCGGTTTTAGCGAAGCAAACATCCACAGAGACAACAGTGTACGGAAAAAACCGTGAAATATGAAAAAATAACAGTAAACTATTATTAAATTATTACGCCAAATATTTATATGTATATTTATAACATAGTAACCGTTTTGTGATAAGTCAATATTTCATTTCCGCGTACATTACAATTCAGTTATGTAGTTCGAAATATGTACATGAAATTGAAAAAATGTTAAATCGCTGGGTACGCGGATGTCACAATCTCTTATCACTCGATATATACTTATATACACAGTACATATTTATAAGATACTAATGTATGTATGGACCACTCTAAGTGCACACGTACAGATACCGTTTATTATCGAGCGATAACAGCTTGAATGAAATATAAATTTTGTTTTGCGTTGGTTAATCTTGACATATAATAATTATTGGAAAATATTTAAATGCGCTGAGAATGGCGTATTATATTCCTCTACTCTGTAATGTCAGTCGTAAATCTAATTTTGATTATGACAGGAGTGTTGGAATACTTTTCGCACAAAACAAACAGTTTCTGATGGTGACACCGTCACACCCATTTCTACTCTGAAGATATCTTATTAATAATATAAGTACTAATTAATAATGTTAAAAAACAATAATTAAATGAATTAATAAAATCTAAAGCGTATTAAAAAGTTTCTGTCAGAAGAGCTTGGTTGCTGAATGAAAGTACATACGAGTAGGCATATATGTATGTACTTATGTTAATTAGGATGTATCCCAATCCGAGTGTTTACGTGAAGAAACTGGTAAATATTAAAGAAGCATGTAGTGTCTGTAAGGATGGATATATTTGGCGTTCGGTACCCCTGTTTACCCTCTGAGGTACTTTTTCGTAATGAAGTAATTTTAATATTGCGTGCCCTTTACACATACATATTAATCGGAGTGTTTACGTGACTTATCGCGCGTAATCAAAGGCGTTCGATAAATATTCATGTATCTCATTATTGTATATATACATATAATTAAACCTTTTCTTTATGTTGCAACGAGTTCTCTTATATTTTAGTTGTGTAAATACAATATATATCCTTAAACAAAGTTGTGAGAAGGTAAAGATAGAAACACTAGAGTCTTACTAATGTTAACATTCTGTAGGCTTTATTATTTTATTATATTCATGGTTATCTTTTTACCTTGGGATAATCTTTTAGTAAACACAAGCGTATTTCAAGCTTTTCTCTTCGATGCTAATTGAAGTAACTTGAAATTATTGAAGCTTGAAATTAAATCTAGCGGCTCGGAGGCTGGATTCGTGCCCGGTGTGTGGCAATATGCTCATCACCTATTCCATAGTGGGACGTGAAGGTAACTGGTGAAATGTGACAGTGTACTAGACTCCTCTGCCTACCTCTTCGTGGATTACAGGCATTCATGAATCATGTAAATGAATAAATTATACAAATACATGAATGATTCAACACTATAATATTAACGTGCGGTAAAAAGCAGAGTGAAGATGTTGGTTCTGCGAGTTCACCACTATTATTAATTAGCACGAGCTCCATAAAATATGTTGTCTATATGTATGTATGAGCCCCATACATATGTGAATGTAACTGTTCGAGGCTGTATACGATCCGAAGAACCAACCGCGGCGATGGTAAAATAGGACGGGAATCGATTCTCTTCCCGGTCGTTACCATGTCATTAATGGTGGTCGTAAAACGCGGACGCGGGTCGCGGCGATCGGAATGCGACTCGGAGCACGCCCGGCGATATGCCGCCTCTGTATCCTCCTAGCGCCGGACTAAACTGTTCACTCAGCTTGAACGCACGCCACACATATACGCTAAGCTAGGATATCTGTGGGTTCAATTCTTATTCATGGCTAATGTACCTATGTGTGTTGAGCGCAAGTAGAAAAAAAGAAAAAATATATTATTCTGTGTAAAAGAAAACAATTGTATATTTAAGTATGTGTGTGTATGTATATAATATTTCAGCCATTTGATTATCGTAATTTGATATCAGATGGTCGTATGTAGAGTATGTCCCAAAATATTTATTTATGTTATGGTTAATGTATCCAGAAGTATATTAAATAACTTCGAGACAAAACTTGGTCCCGTAGAAGTTTAATCTTGTCAAAAAATGGCGATTGCTAATTCGTAATATTCGCAACTCTGCACCAAAATATTTTCAGGGTTATTTACAGGTGTTAAGAGAGTGCCGCACACAACAAATCATTGTGTCGCGTCAAAATATGAACATTGAGTGTTTGGAAGAATTAAATAGCTGAAACCTAGGGAATGGTGGTTCACCGTACCGCAAGATTCGTTTCAACACGTGAATGTCAACGTGCGTCATGCAGAAGCGAGGAGCGTGCGGACAAAAACCACGAGAGCACTTCACTCTTTATTCTTGTCAATACGGAACTAACGCGGTTATTTATATTTCTTTAGTTTCGTTCCATCTTCAGCGCCTTGCGCTTTTGTGCCACGTGTTGTGAGAGATTCTTGCAGCGCGAATGTTGACGCGAGCTCGAATAGTATTTTAAACGTTCCTTATTTTACGCGTGTAATGCATCTGTCGTACTGTTCATTATATAATTTGTTTTAACTATGCAGTAAACATGTATATATGCAATGCGAGTGTTAACGAATAGGTACAGATGATGAGACGATGGCTCACATGTTTTGATCTAATAGCTAATGAAGGCGTTAGAAGTTTTCATAGGGTGTGCGTGGTTGGAGAGAATGATGAATGAAAAAAATATGATAGAATTGTAGATTTAGAGATATTTGGAACTCCATGCAGAATCCCAACTTACGGGATAAGCAGGGACGGTTACGCCGTAAGTCTGTCGATAGGACATTTCTCTTTCTGTGCGTAGTTTACATGGTGGCGATAGTTAATAGTTCTCAAGTTATACGCCTGCGGTGTGACACGCACCTTCCCCGGTTCGTGTCCCGCCTCTAACCACCGCCGGCTCACTGCCTCCTGTTCGCTCTCGCTCGACGCTCTCCAGACGCTATTAGTCCCGGTGACTAATTAAAACCAACCGACATTGTCCCATAATGTCTTTGTTTCATAAAACGCAGGAAATTACGTTTTATTCTTACATTATAGCATCTAATTTAAGATTGTTTCTACTTAGTGTTAATAGCTGTGTTCGTATTAAATGTGTACTCGTAGTTTTCGGGTAATTCTCTAGGAAATATCTCACAAAGGTTTGTTATAAATGTATACAATTTTCGTACATTTTTATAATCGTTGGAGTCCTTTTCATGACTATAAGATTACTAATTTGTACATATAAATATATGCAACGAGACAGAAGGTAAAATTTAGAAACGTAGGGGAAAAATGGTGGATTGAATGGTTATTAAAGATGAAATGATTATTAAGTATGTATAACACTAAATACTTTTGCTTCTTTTTAAACAGTTCCGTTCTTAAAGTACATTTTTAATTTATTATTTTCATTCCTAGGTAGGTACCTACTACAAAGATATGTATTGTAAAGATATTATAAATCCTATCTTTGAAATACATCGAGAGACGGTAAACATATTATAAAAGACTGGTCATCTGATGGCTAACATTCTGTAGGTACTACTCGTATGACAAATTTCATTTAAGGTTTGTTTCTTTAGTTTGCGATTATATTTTGGTAAAATTGACTGTATCCCTAGATTTTATTTTGAACGCCAATTAAGTAACTAACTATAAATTCTTAGCTGAGTCTGTATGGTTGTTCGGTGTATGGCAATAACCTCAGTCCCTATTCCATGTTGGACGGCAACATAACTAATGAAACGTGGGAGTGTTCTACACTCCTCTGCTTATCCATTTGTGGATATATAGGAGTGATCTTACAATAGAAGTACTATCTTTCGACTGTTTATAAAAATTTTATAGTTTCAAATATAAATAATTATTTATTTATATATAAATCAACGGCTGCCCAGGTACAAGATCCCACATACACACATAGGGGCGGCACGTGCAACAGTTTTACACGAACAGCACCACCAATTAGAAGCAATACCAAAACCATCGGCTTAAGTGCCATCATTATCTCGACCTTGATATGCCAAGTTGGCTCTTCCGTCCCAGCAGTTAGGCGGAGAATCCAATAAAATATTCACGGGTTTTTGGAGACAAGTGGAGTGAGCAGTCCTGAAGTATGGGGTTGGGACATAGTTAAAGCGTTTAGGTCGAGAGTCGTCAAGTGCGGGGTCTTTTGTGAAATTTTTCTATCGTTTTGGCATGTACGGTGTTCGTGAGCCGAAGCTATTTTATCAATTCGTGGGGGAGAGCGGCTCGGGTTGATAACTCTTCAATGTAAATTCACAGCGGCGGAAAACTGACGGCTTTGTGTACGACTTGTAATATATTATGTAAAATATATATATATGTATATAAACAAATCAATTTAAACATATATACACATATATTTTCACGTCTATTTTCTATGGGGCTAGGCAGATATTTTCATCTGTTACGGCCCTGGCTGAATTTTATCGCTTTATCTACAAACATTCATTAAGGTCTTCGCATATGTAGATCTGTGGCAGGAAGTAAATAAATTATATTCAAGAGGTTTTCATAAATGTTCGTTACATTATATGTGACGTTATAAAACGTAACTTCACGCCTGTAATCCCCGAAGAGGTAGGCAGAGGAATACAGAACACTCCCATGTGACGTTATATTATATACATAAAGTACGTTGGCTTAAATACCTGAAATGTAACATATTAATACAAGTTGTATAGGTAATACTATCGTGCCAGGTCTCGTACGGGGCAAATAGCGATCACCGAAACCCCAAACATGTCTTTCCATTGAAATCTGACGTGCTTTTTCCAACATTCAACGATTGTAAAAAAATGAAACCAAGAGTAAAATTTACTTTTAATATTTGAAACCGTTACAAACTAGCTTTTTAGTATTCATATCAGTACTGAGTAATTTACGATTAGATAACATATTTGTTTCATTGTTGAAATGAAAATATCATTGACCTTTCGTTTCGTGATACCAAAATTTTATTGCAACTGTAGTTTCATAAAACAGTAGGTACCTAAGCTGTACTTTATTGCTATAAGTTGTTCAGCTATTTGGCAACTGTCACAGATTATAACTATAACCCTTTTATCTCTGAGAGGAGATGTAACACAGTGGTGCGATAAAAGGTTTGATGATGATGATCATAATGATAATGAGGCTAATGATAATGATGATAATTATAATGATGAGAATGACCATGATGATAATGATAACAACCATCATGTTGATAATGATGATGAAGATGATTAAAACAATTTGAAAATCTCAGAATTACACTCTCGTGACAATATCAATGTGACTTCTTTCATTACAACGTTCGTGTTTCAGACCATACATTCGTATTTCATATACATATATGTTAATTATATAAGGAGCTCGTGTTGTGATAAATAATATCATACTCTAACCATACAACTGTTATATTACAACTTAACAATGAGAACCAACACGCACTGCACAGGCCTCGGGGCGAGCTTCCTGCACGTCCTCGGCTAGTGTACAATATACCTAGGTACTAGTATGTGACCGGCGTAACATTTGCACGAAGTCAGTGAAGCGTGCGACCACTGATTGGATACCTATTCCTGACTTAATACGATCCGCGTGTTTACACATATTCAGCGAAGTACATTCACGTTACGAATCGCTGCTATTTTAATTGTCGTACCGTGAAATTTTTCAACTCAACATCCGTAAGACAGATAAGAATCGCTGAGGTTAATGTTATATTTAATCGTTGTAGTGCGTAGTAGAGATTAGTTAGAGCGAGTTAGAGATTCATATAATGTATGTTACTTTTGTGTTTTTTTGGAAGGTGATGTTTTCATAAATGTTATGTTTGGGTTTAGTCGAAATAATAGAGTTTTAAATGTATGTGGGTATTGTTAGAACTGATAGCGTTATTATAATTTCATTACACAATTCTCCACGATTCTCCTGCATTTTCCATTAGTAGATAATACCGAGTGTTAAATTTCAGTCTATATTATATGACTCCGCACATGCGCGTGGCTTTTTGAAACTTTCGACTCCTCCACCGACCAGCATATGATATATTTATCCAAGATGGATAGTCTCCCTGGGCAGTCACGTCCATATACATTCGCGTTGTATAGCTTTGTTATCTATATTGTGACAATCTAATCAATTGATGACGTCACAACAACGCCGAAAATTATTAATCCCTCAATAGATTATTACAATTGTGTGCTCATAATAATATGTAATTATTACATACGGAATATAATATAGGCTAATTACGATAACGTGTATAAGATAAATAGATATCGACATGATCGATACTTCGGTCCGCGCCCATATTAACTGTGGATTGTTATGTTCGATGCATCCGTTAATGTCGCTGTTTAAATACCTTCTTCAGGCTTAAATAGATTCAGGCTTCTATGGCTATTATCCGAACCGTCTTAACCATCGGCTATTAGATTGTTTTGATCTGAAGAAAACCCGCTTAAGGATCCTATGTGTTATATCAGTCAGTCTGATGGTTCATGAGTCGTAATTCTTCGAAACAGAGAGTGGGTATGAGGGTTTGTAAAGCATGCTTGGTGCGCGATGCTTTCTACCCCTCCCCCCCCTCTTTTAGGAACCTACTGTGATAATATAATAATAATAATTCCAGTCAATAAGACATGCAGACATAACCTATACGTACCTAATAAAGGTGTATATATACTCGTATGTAGAAATGGCATTGCGTAGACATTAGGGTTAATTGTTCCCCATTTAAGTAGGAATCATATTCACTTGTAAATAATAATAATAATGAAAACGTTGGAAGTGCAGCTCGCACAAACGCAATCATTTCATTTGACGAGTGTTCTTCCCATACATAGTAATGGGAGCTCTCACATTAAACTGTGACCATTGTTTTCGCCGACCACTCTCTTTGTTTCAAGCCCCCTCGCGTTCTGCACGACCCGTGGGGAACAGATAAAGTTCCCATTGGTGTTTTGTGATTTTATTCTTTTGGATATTTCAATTATGATTACACTTTAACAATAGCATTTTATATTTATATAACGGAACTAGAAGCCTGCGTTGTCTTTGCAGTTTATTATCCAATATTCGTTCACCTAAGCACATACCGTTAGCGGGGCGGACAATGGCCTTAAAGTTTCTCATACTCTACCTGTATCTATGTGTGGAGCGGTCAAAGGCGTAATAGTGACGATCATATTTCGTCGCTTATCAAAAAGCACCGCTCAAATCATATCCCCTGTACTTTACAGGGGATTGAAACAAACTGCTTAAATTATTAATTTCAATAGTTTATCAGTCAGTTTTTGCAACACATAATAAGTAATGATGAGTGTTATTTTATATGTTTTATACTTTATTCACGTCATAGCTTTATCCAATTTCATTCAAGAGTAAAAACCGTCAATTTTCTACTTAAGGGGTGTTGTAGGAGGAGCAACGATTTGATTGCATTGCAAGAGCAGACGTAGTACAACAAGACAATGAACGAAGTCAAAATATTACTTGTAACTTATTTTACAACTGTAATTAATATTGCTGATCATACAGAATATTTGCAGACAATAACAATAATATTTTGGAACATATCGGAAGGTTGATAAACCACATAATAAATGTAACATCACGCCTGTTATCCCCAAAGACCACACAATATGCATTTATCTATATGTTTATATATTTTTACACTTAGAGCACTAATGGATGTGCTCATGACACAAATATTTATTCTGGGTGGGAATCCAACCCAAACCTCCGACGCAACAGCCAGGTTCACTAACCACTGCACCAACGAGCCAGTCAAACAAAAACACTATCAGCTTAAAATTGATAAAATAACGATTTGATTATCCACACAATCGCACGTGTCTGTCCGGCGGTGTGCGATACGGGCCCGCGGGCTGTGTGAAATTAATTTGAACTGTGCCCGGCTTGTTTGAATTGGCCATATACCGCGGTAGCTGGAGGCGGTTGACTTTATAATACTTTCACATCCACCTAAGTTCTCAAAATTTATAAACGCTAATGGAATACAATCTGTAGTTTCTTGTCTCGCATTGTATGTATAATATGTGTGTTTATCTATGTATGTTGAAATGCACATATCCATACACAAATATACGTATGAATACATACAATTAATGTTTGCTTTGGATCCTAGTGTTCACTTATTTTTAATATTGTATGCAGGTGTATTTAGTATCAATATGTATGTATTATTTAGATGTGTCATACTATTCTGATAATAAAATATAATTAATAGTCGTAGGTATTCGTGGATTTTAGATGTATTTGTTACGTTTTAGAATTTTATCACAAAATTGTTCAATTATATTTCAATTGTATGTACTAAGCAAATTAACAGGTCATACTTTTTACAGCATTTGAGTATTGCTTTTGAAAACTTTTTATTGATATATGACAATGGAATCGATTTCTCTTGCACCTTGACAACAACACGATTGTGCGAACGGTTATTTTCAAACGTTACGTGTCGCGTTAGAGGCTCGAACCATCTTACATATTGTAATGTTCCCTATTAAGATGGAACATGTGATTGTGCTAATTATAGACATTATCAGCTTACTTACGCAGATAGTGTAGACAGTTAGATAGTGTTGTGTTATATCGATACTCATTTGTTCTCGATGAATTAATAATTTATTCAATTCAATATTCATTATATTATATTTGAAATTGGCTGTTATATTCATTATTCATTATATTGAATGAAATGAAAATTGAAATTGACTGTTATATTATATATTCATTATATTAATATTATATATGAAAGACTGAATTGGAATGCTCCATATCTCAGTATCTCTGTCCTTGTACTCAACACTAAGTACTGGTATTTAGCATAGCTGAGAACAAATGCAATGAGAATTCAGCTTTACTAACAAATAGATTTCATTTAAAATATGTTGTCCTATGTAAAAAAAATGTATTATATCTTTCATATGATGCTAAGGGGAAATGAAATGATTGCTTTTAAACATAAATGTATGCTTCGTGAACTCCGTAGCTCTCTCATCCCCTCGCTGCAACACACCCCCGGGGTGTTGACTACTCCGCCGACTGTATTAGCCGCAGATCTACCAGTTTATCTGCCGTGTTGACGTTGGCAACCGCAAACGTTATTAAATCATGCATTTTTTATTCCGGCAACATTCGCTTTGTGCTTAGGTACTAACCAAGTTCACAGTTATTTGAGTTTTAAATTAGACATAGTTTTAGTTAAATGTTTAATAAGTTGTCGTTGAAATTATGGTACGAGTACATCAAAGATTTTTAATCGGGGTTGGAAGGAAGGTTGAGATATTGTGGTAAATGATATTTTCCAAATTACATCTTATTTGTTTAATTCGTTTGGGTCAAAGTAACATTCAATAACGTTCTTTATCGGTGTTATAGAGAAGATAATTATGTTATGATTATTACATGTTCATTAAAGGTTTCTTATGCGGCAGTTAAAGATCGCCGATAACTATGTTTACGTGTTCATCTCGTGTTACGAAGATTTCTTACATGTGAAGAGCTTAGCAACCGAGTTGCCAGGGGTTTTATGTGGTCGCTACTATCTATGGACATTGACAATTCAACCCATGGATCGTTATAATCAGAATTGGTTCATAATTTAGTTATGACTAACATAAGTTCACTTAATACGCTAGTTAAAATTTTCACAGGCGCGTTACTGTGGCCCAGATCTATAACATACGACCTTGTAAAATGAAAAATATAGCTTTATGTAAAGTAGCTAATTAAGCGATTAATCTCTCATCGATCGTAAGTATGAACTTGCATCAAAAATAATACGTACACTTAATGTATATACATATGTAGGGCATATAAAATGTCATGACATCGCCACTTATTCTACGTTGTGTTACACATAAAGAGGTACATAAGAAGGTAGGTATAAATCGTCTATTTACAGATCCCTTCACAAAGCGATAGACACATACCGAGGTACGTGTGTTTCGCGTAAGCGTCCCTCAGAAGTCGGCTTTTAAGAGGTCGAGTGAGTGGAGAGCGGTGTTGCGATCGGCTTCACTGCTCACCCTGGCGACAGTAAAAAATATGAGCATCCCCTCGCCGCGCCCGCCCCCCTGCGCCATCTTGAAAAACTTTGTCACTTGTAGCCACGAATCGATCTGTGTCTACGCGCCTACGACGTAGGTAGCGTGGGCGGGCTCCCATTAACGAGGCGACCGTACATGACGTTTTAAAAAATAATTTTTGCAATATAATTTTAGTGATAACGGATTGTAAGGTAATGAATTACACAGACAACTGTGGTATTCATCGTTGGCTAGCATTATTAAACTCTTCAGTAACAAAACTGCTTTCTTTAGCTAAATTCTTGTACATAGTTTTGTCTTAATGTTATTTGTATACCTACTGGTCTCTGTTTTTACATTCCTTTTTGGTTTAATAGTTTTAAGCGTTTAATGTAGTGAAGTGGGACAAAAAGAATAAAGATTCGACTGTTGGTTAAGTTGCTTAGTTACAGGCGAAATGGACTAAAGTTAATGCACTCATGTATGTATGTATTAGTATTGTATTCCAAGCACCGCTCATTATTTTCATAGCTTGACTTTTATTGTCATTCAAATGATAATCACTAAAAGGATTTGTATGGAATCATTCGCATGACTACTTTGACAAAACAGATACACCCTGTGGCTACATTCTATTATAAGGACAAGTGCAAATTTGAATCTTATGTCAGTAACCATAAGGCATATATTTGAATACTGTTGTTGTAGTTAGTACTTCAGTTGGAATACAAAACAGGAACACCTATGGATCCCAGTAGGATACTTTACAAATTTCACCTTGTAATGTCTATGTTATAAGCGCAGTCATTGCGCGTACGATGCTCAAACATAATATGTAATGATGTAAGAGACGATAAAGAATTGATCTTAAGAGTTCAAAAGTTAATACATACATATCTTCACGCCAAGTCTCTTACGGGGTAGGCAGAGGGCACCGACTGCTAAATATCTTTATCAATGTGTGTATGAATGTATGTTAACTCTTATTGTAATTCATTAACAGTTGACGTCACACTAGAGTAAGATGGCCGACACAAAACGCGAACTACTCGTAGTTTGCCGTCGGAAAACCTTTTAGCTGTTTGAATTTAGGGTTTCTGGTTTCTTCGCATATTAAACAAGTGGAGGATTTTCTTTATCTCAATAAGTAGATTTAATATTATAGATAGAAAAACACAATCTGAAATAATGCAAAATGAAAAAAGGAAACTAAGTTATTTGTTTTTGAAAAACGTAAAATGTTTTGCTGTATTTTGCATATTTTTTTATATAATATATTTTTATGTTAACTCGAATACTAAAATGTAAATATAACTGGCGAAACGTGCAAGTGTACCGCATTACTCTGCCTAGCTCTTCGAATATTGCAGATGCTACGATGTAACGTTTACTCGAATATTAAAAATGTAATATTTCACCTCAATAAGAGATACTGGTAGTTCTCTGTTGAACAATAGTGACTAATTGGCTATCTATTCTACGGGAGAGATTCCCAAAATGTATAAAAAAGTAACCCCGACCCTCGAGGTCAAGGAAAGGGATCAACCCTTGACATCTGTATAAAGACAGGTAGCGAGAGATAGGACCTTTAATTTTTTCAGAAGATGTGACATTGTCGCCGCCAGTCAAAGGGTAAAATACTAAAATTAGAGTTACATTGAAATGATCAGTGACGTCACGATTGTTGTAACGAACCGTGCGAAATCTGCAACAAAGAATTATAAAAAACGAGAGCAGAGGTAAAAAGCATCAGTTTCCAAAAAGTGAAGCGAAAGGGTAATAAAAGCCGGCGAAGTAACGCGTGCACCCTATTTTAAACATTTTATACCATATCAAAAATTCGCATTTAATGTTTAAAAAATTGTCTCAATTGTAATTTTATTTTGTATTAAAATTGCAGCAGAAATAATGCTTAACGTGTGATATTACTAAGTATTACATTAAGTTGACTTCCTTAACAGAATTGCTGTTTTAAAAATACAGATGTAATATGATAAAATATAGCTTTAACTACATATTAATTAATACGGACGTAATATAAGCAACGCTTGCGCGTCATCACATATCGCGATATCAACAAACCAATTTAACAAATGAACCGTGCAAAAGTATGATTTCTATCAGACCATCGGCCATCTTTTGTCCACGTTACCTGGGGTAGAAAACAAAGGTATGTATGTATGTGAACGCTAGCAGAATCAAACTTCTGACATACAAAAAGTCCGGATAGCTTTATTATTTCAAGAGTTATAACAACGGAGTTGAGCTTTGTTCTTCACTTTGTACAAACTGCTCCCTCGAATATTATTCCATTTTTTATATTATAGAATTCGTGTATGTAGAGAGTGATCAATGCAGAAGTATGTCAGATCTACGAGTATGAGGATACAGATATTTGACGTTCAGGGTTTTCAGCATACTGCGCGAAGTATGCAGTGAGATGATGTTATAATAATAGAATTCGCAAATGTTCATGAATTGTACGGATTCTTATGTAAAGTCCAGAACATTCTATAGATTATATTTCATGAAATTTCGGTATCAGGATTGACAAATGATTGTCATTTGCTCACATCATAGTCCGTTTAAACTATATGTCTATTTTTTCTAATGTTACCTTAATGCTCGATGTAATCACATTTTTCGTAGCAATAATTTTCTAATTAATACATATTACATCATTACATGTCAGGTAATTGTATTCAATTACTTTACACATCTTTATACACTGGAATATTTACGACGCGCAAAGATTTTAAAATATAGAACAACGCAAACATTGGAATAATAAAAAAACGTTAATTAAACGAATACATTAAAATGAAATCGCATTAATACACCTTTTGAATTACAAGACGCTGATGAATGATAAGATTTTTGCGTATGCACGTTTCATTTAATATAAATAACGAACACTCTGGTCCTGTGGTACACAGCTGAGAAGCAAAGCATTAATTTAACTAAACTTTTGTTTATTGATGATTTTCTTTAGTAGACACTCGACTTTCAATAATGTGCTGATTGTAGTTGTTTGAATAATAAATCATAGTGCTTTTAAGATAAGATACAATGTTGATTGTACGGAATTGTGGTATAAAAACTCAAGGTACAGGGGTAGGAAAGAATAGATATGGGGCCCGACTATGCCGATTGAATTCTTTGGTTTGTAAGACTCGTAACGGACCCCAACGTATATTTGGACAGCAATCTGAGAGGTCTGAAGTGGGCCCGTGGTTTATAATTACGATAATTTGTAAGCAGATGACGGCGCACCTTTACCTATGCCAAGATGGAGGCGATATTGATAACAATGGTAAATAAAATACGCTCTAAGCCTGACATACTGCAAGTTTTATTGATAATATTTCTTTGGCATTTGAGTGCTTGTTATCTTTATAATTTCAGCGATATTTTCTGTGCAGCTATTATTCAATTATGTATTAAACATTGAAAAGAAACATTTTCATGGCCTATATGGCCTATATGGCCTATATTACATGGCCTAGTGCTTGCCCTATTATGTATCACGCCAATGCATAATCTCAACATATTTTTATTATGTTTACGTTTATTTTCCCATTTAAAGCGCCTTGTAACAAACACGTTTAAATTATAACTTAAAATATAACTGTGTTTGACTGAAATCCGATTTTATCTATATTATCTCAGATGACAATCTATGACGATCATTATGATTATTTAATATCAGCCAGCCCGATCGTTTCTTCCACAATTATAAATGTCTAGCGTTTATTTAGTTCAGAATATTAAGCAATTATCTTAATCTTATTTCACGTGATTCTTATAGAAAAATTGATAGAACCTTATGATATTTAATATCGCATTTGATAGCTTGATTTTTAATACCTATGCAGCATATAATTGTTGACGAATCGAAATGATGACGTAAAAACCATATCAAACAAGTATCCACAGTCCTCGGGTATCACAGACGTGACGTTACGTATTTTTTATCCGTATAAAGTGAAAAGCAAATGAACGAATCGGCTGGCACCGGGTTTTATTAAAAATGCGATGAGCACAACTTGATATATGGACACGAGTGTTGCGTGTTCGCTACGTGTGTCGGGGTTCAAATAGGGACACATTTCTTTCGGATCACTGTAACTGCTAATTATAAATGTGACGTAACATCACGCCTATAATCCAAGAAGAGGTAACCAGAGGAGCGTAGTACATTCCCGTGTTCCACCAGTAAATTTTATTGATATTTTCATTATTGTAATTTGTAGCGCAGTTTGATTACCGAAGTAATGCAGGTCAACATGACACGACAATGTGTTTGGTTATCTGTTATATTTCCTAATGTACTCTGAAAACTATGTACATTGGGTAATGATCAAATTTCCATCCAAATTTTTTTATCTATCTACCTATACCGTAGTTTTCGTGTAAATTCATTTGCAATGAATATTATTAATGTTCTTATATTATCGCCACGGGTGTTTTACAGGGTAGGTAGAGTGCAACAGATGCTAAATATCTCTAGCCTTACACATTTGAGATTTTTTTTTATATTCACCGTTCATTACTGGTAAATGTAATTTATCACTTAAGCTGCTACCTGAGACGTTTAACAAAACAGGTGAAATGATAGGAACAGGAAATACAGGTATGATATTATGACATAATTTTTAATTTAAATTATCACAGTTCACAGTATTCGTCCACAATTGAGTCAGGTAGCATTGTCGCATTGATACAGCGTCACCCCAGCGAGAGAGCGGCGGAAAAATGGCGTTTTAAAATAAGCAATTTTTCACGGATCACGCGACGCGCCGCCATGAATCGCCAAGTCGAATTTAAACTTGATTTACTGAGCGCCAGTATGCGCGCGATATCTTGTTTGAGTTATTGCTTCATTACACACATACAAATATATTGTCACACCTAATTCCCATAGGGGTAGACAGAGATTAAAGATTTCCACTTGCTACAGTCCTGTCAGACTTTTTTCGTATCTTGTAGATTAATTAAAGTCGTTATTTGTGTACAAGGAAATATTATATTATGACTCATATTACTTCATTATCTATTTGTATTACGCGTTATAAGTTAATAGATAAGTGGGTTATTGTTATCTTTCGTGTTTCTGTGATTAGGTATTTAAATAGACGAAATTGCTGGACGCGATTCTCTACATGAAAACGATCATGCAAAAGTACTTTATATTAACCTATGCCTGCTAAAACAGATATGCCGAGGTGCCTAGATACCAAGGGAGACCAGGATACTGCCATAAACGTAATATCACACTTATCATCGCCGAAGAGTTAGACAGAGAAGTATAGTATCCTCCCACGTTTCACTAATTAAGCCCACTATAGAACAGGACAATAGACTCATGTATGAAAATAGACTGTATGACAATATCAGGTCACAATATATGACAATAGATTCATAAGTCTATTGTCATACACCTGGAACTAGTCTCCTAGGTACTAGTAGAAAAAATCTCATTTACGAAATACCAATAGTACCCGACCCAGGTTTAGAGTCCAGGACCTCACGATCGATAGTCGGACTTGCAGCCATTCGACCAACGAGGCAGTGTCTCTCCCATCTTGGCCCAATAGCTTAGTTAACGGTTGATAGAGAGGTAAGGACTATTCGAAACCAGTTTGCGTGTATTAAGTGATGTTTGTACATACTTGAAGCATGTTAAGTATGTTAGGTTAGAGGTGTCTAGCAATGGTATGATATGAGGGTAAATAATGACGAGTGGTTCTTCATATTCGCCCAATATCATAGCATTATGAGTTTTTCAAATAAACACGTAGAGATGTGTGAAATAATATTTTCCAATGTAAACAGTTTTTAATCTTAAATTCGATTACAAGTACCTACTGTTATCGTCATTATTATCGGATACGTTCCGTTACGATAGATTCAAGGTAAGATAAATATAAGTGTGGAGTCGTCATTTTTGATAACGTTCGAACATTATAGTAACTCTGGTTTTAGGATTTTAATAAATATTTCAAAAATAAAGCAGCCACGAATAAGCTCCTCAGAATTGTAAAGATTGAGGCATTTTGTGTCTACGTCGCAAGTAATCAAGCGTGACGTAATAGTTAAAGTAATAATATAATTATTAGATATTTCTAATTTTTCTACAAGAATTTCACGACTGAGATATTTTAATCAAGATCGATGGAAATATATATTGTAATTTTGCTAATACATCTTTTTTATCTGTGGTCGACGTAAGTCTAAGCCACATTGAGCCATTATAATGATTATGTGTATGACGTATTAAGCTTGTGTGAAGCAAAGCGAACGGCGATAAAGATTTGTCGTTGGATAGTGTTTATCTAAAAACGATTTTAACCGTGGAGGACGGGTTTTCCGAAATAGATAAAAAGATCTCGAGTGACATGTAATGATGACTGAATTTTTTGTTTTAATTTTTTTATTTAGCAATAGGCTTGCGTTTGACTGTTATCCCACCTATTGGAATGCGAGATTCAACCTACGATGTACTACGCTCGCCTAGAAAGTATCTATTCACCCTTGTCTTGAATAATTCAAGGTACGGTAATCGGGACAAATAGAACAAAATAATAAAAAAATCGTGATTTTTTTTGAACAGGCTGATATATTATCTATTTAATTTAAAAATATTAGGTAATCTATCCACATGTACGTATCTACAGTACATGAAAACTATTTGATGTTACGACTGTTTAAATACGCTACGCTCACCTCGTGTTCCAAGGTGGAACGTATCGAATATCTAATGAAGTTAGTGAAACGTGGGAGTATACTACGTTTCTCTGCCTATTCCATTGGGTAAATGCAGACGTGATGTTATAGTACTATTGTACTATTAAACGTTTTATGTGTATAGGTACGACTTATGCTATATAAGTTCGAATATACTCGAGCTATCACAAAATAAAAAACAAGATAATAGATTATTCAATGGAAATGTAATATCTCGTTGACATGCATAGTATTAGATAGAGGGATACAGTTGAAGAGAAAAATCACAGATGTTATATGTTGTGATAAGATGTATGATAATATTTCTGTTCTTAGAATAATAAAGGTGTCATCTTACACAATTATATTCGCGAATAGATTTTTATTTGAGCCCCCAGTGTCTGCCTATCCCTTACACTGCCTCCCAGATACCACCTTTATAATTATACATATTAACTTTTATCAATATCTATCTGTATTCTTATTCTGGAAAGCGTTGGCTATGAATGAATTGATACACGAATATAATCGACATAGGTATTGATCGATTGGGTAATAGGAAATTGTGGTCAGTCATCGAGGTCGGTCACTGCGCGCGTCACGTCCTTTGATGTTTCCAACAAGTGACATGATGGAAATGTCACGTGTTACATCGGTTTAAATTAGTCTTAGTTTGCAATTTTAACGTCACACTGACGGACTTAAAAGTTTAAAAGCTGGAATATTTCGTGCCAATTTTTGACACTTTATATTTACCTGCTTTTATGTTTTTCCGTTGACTCCATTAAGCGTAAGGACGTAAAGGTGTTTCGTTGGTAAAATATTTAAGGTGAAATGGAAGGACGAACAGTACCTACTCATAAGTTGGTTGAAGTAAGATCTGTCAAAACTCATATTGCGCCATAACTAGGCATTTAACGTCACAAAAGACGAGGTACGAAAAACTCTAAATTGGAAAGTGCCTACAAAGAGAAACTCTTATTTGAAAGTGGCAACTGTGGGGATAACACTCGGGCGTCAGAAAGAAAATTAGGATGCGAGCCGTCAAAACTTCAAACCCAGACCATCAAAGCAACGATTCGACTCTGTCTCACCCCAAGCTGTAAGCGCGGTTAAGATGACATTAGCAAAGAAATAAGATATACCTACAGTACAAAAAAATTAAAGTAGAAAACACAAGTTGCTGAATGAATTACATTATTGTTGTATTATCACGCCAATTCTCATACAGAGTAGGTAGAAAGAACCTTGAGCCAAATATATCTATCCTTAGAACTGCCATGTTTTTTCTATATTCGACATTCTCTTCGTATACGTGCACCGGGTATGAAGATTTCTGACTTCTTCTGATCTTATGTCCAGTATATGTACATACCACTATTTTCGTGAGTATTTCGTTTATATGTAGATTTTTTTATAAAATTATTGAATTTTTATTATTACCTCATCAATTTTCTGTGCGTTAGGCGTTATTAATTAAATATATTAATAGCTTATGGTGAAGCACATCCCTGAGAGCAACATTTTAGAGGGATGTCGTCCCCGCATTACACCTCTCTCATTTATTTATCACATTGTCGCCGAAATTAATGTGCAAACCCTCGTCAAATGATTTTTATTTTATAAATAAAGGCCGTGGCTTCTGGCAGTTTAATCATATCTCTGTGTTGGGGCAGTGTCCGATTATAAATTTTTAAATATCACGAAGTTTCAAAAATAAATATTTGTAATATGAAATTATTACATTCAATTTACAATTTATAATTATTCATTTTATTACTGCCTCTTGGGTCGTGTTGGTTGCAATGCTCGACTGTCGATCGAGATGTCATGGGTTCAAATCCCGGGTCGGACACTATCGGATTTTATTTACTTATTGTTAGATTTCCTATGAGTGGCTTGGTGTTTTAATATGTGCCCGTGTATGGCCATAGACATACCATTTATACCATAGTAGGACGGAAACGTAACTGGTGAAACAGGAGAGTATACTACATTCTTTGGTCTACCTCTTTGGGGGTTACACGTGAGATGTGACGTATTATTATTCAGCGGGCACCAAATATCTGATCTTTAGATCTGACGTGCTGTTTTTTAGTTTCATCATTCTTTTCATACCAACTTCATAAAAGATAAATTTCAATGTACAGAATTTAGAAACGTATGTAAATTTACGGTTACGTAACGCGTACGTTTTATATACGAACAGTTGATACTTGTGTGTCCATGTTTCATTATAATGTACATTTTTAATAATACGACTTCCTCATTAGCGCATTAAATTTAATTAACAGATTATACATAGATGTATCTAATGTCAGAGGTCATCTAAGAGGAAACCCTTTGTGTAATGTAACGACGCAATAAAAACACGTAGTTAATAGTCATTCTAATCATTTTTATCTTTTCATTGCAGAACGCAATATTAATTACAGGAAACGGCGTTAGTATCTCCTAATTAAATTCGTTTATGACACAAAAACATTGTATATTTACATTGAAAATCGATATCGAATGTTAGTTCTCTTCGCGCGTCTATTTAATCAATAGCAAAGTTGGTTATTCACTTCATTTCTTCGTTTAGACGATCGCGATTTGAATCCAATTCGTGTGTTTCACGTTCCTTATTGTAGGTGTACGGTAATGTCTGAGTGTTAAGGGTGATTTTGCTCTGACTGGTGGATATTTTTGGAAGATGTGAAATTTATAATTGAAGGCCGTAAATTAAGGTGACATCGACAGTTGTGGCTCGCGGGGAGGAAGTGGTGGCGTTAGGGAACTTCTGCCAATATTTTATCGCCAAGGTAATCATTTGATCGGCAGACTGGGGTAACAGATGAAACTTTGCCCTTCGAACGCAAGAGGGATTGTGTTATGAAATTTGTCATTGATTGATTTGATTATCATTTCAAGTTGAAAAGGAAATTTCTGGAATGCGACGTCCATTATAGATACGGTAAAATAAATTAAATGTTGTAAAATAGAATTACGTTCTCTGATCGTTTGTGCACTTAGAAAAAAAGGCAGATGTAAAACGACAAAACAAATACATATAAAATACTATTTTTGTTAGATTTAGATGTCGATTGACACCAAGACTCATCTAGCGTGACCTCTAGTATATTCTATTCTGGGTAATGAGGGAAGTCAAAATTCTCCGAAACTGGCTTGCTTGTGTGACGGGAATGATGAATGTAAGAGAACTTGGCACTTGGTATCCTCTGCAAGTACCTAACAGGCTTGGCGTGAGGACATACCTTACAATAATTGTAAAATGCACAATGACCTTGTAATATGAACAGCTTGAAACTTTCATCCGGCTTTGGTTCTGGTTTATCGAGATGTATCGACCCGTTTGTAAATTTTGTCGAAGGAAGTTTCTGGAGAGGGTGTTGTTGCCAAAATAGTTTTGCCATTGCTATAAACCGATTGAAAACTTTGCCAGTGACTGCTAAACAATCGAGAATTCCTCACAGGTACACAAAGAATGTTCATCAATGACTAGTATGAAATACATGGAATGCGTTATGTTATGCCTTAGTCTTTATTGTTGATTTATTTGTCTAATAACATTTATATTAGCCCATCCATCAGCGTTTCGAAGTGGACATAGTTCTCCCTTAATCTATGCTAGGGTATCATAAGAGGCGACTAAACTCTAAATGTGTTGCCTCCTCAGGGGCAGCAGCGTAAGCGATGCGAGAAGCCATGCCCTATAATACCCAACCTGCTTGGGGATTACCGCATGGCAAGCGTGGGGATTATGGCTAAAAATCACTCAGGAAACCTTATGTCCAGCTGTGGACTTAGGCTGATAATGATGAACATTGTACTGTTAAATGTTTCGTGAGTTTTTATACACAATACGATACGGCTTGGCTCAGAGTGGTACATATGTTTTTTCCGTGATCCGTGACCGTTCCTTTTCCGTGATCTAGCCGAACTCCTACTTCAAGAGCTCCTGTCGATTGCGGCGAGGTCGCAGCGGACTCTCCGGCGCAGCCCCACTAATGATGATGATGACGATGAATCTGAACAACTCCACTAAGATTTTAAGGCCATTAGAGCCTAGCCACATCTATATTTATCAGGTCGTAAAGCATTGGGTAGGAGGGCGTTCTGTGCATTATTACCGAATTTTATATTAAACTAATTAGGTTTATATTGATATGCACACATGAAATTCATCAGCCGTCTGGTTACTATAACATAGAATCTCGTCAAGCTGACTTTGGGATCAGATAGTACGTGTGGAAATGTCCTAAATTATAATTATTTTTATGACACATACAGCGTGAGCGTTTAGTGAAGTATTTATGTTATTCACCGCTCTGCCCCACTGTCGGCACACAAAGAATATTTCAGTTGATAATGGCAACATCGGCGAGGCGACAGGCGCCCGACTGTGATGTGTCAGGAGCGAACGCGTCAAAGGGTTTTGTAGAGGCGCGAATTAAATCTGCCAGCGGGTGGTTTCTGACGTATCGCTGATAGGAACCGGTTCAATCCGGTTTACGGTAACGGATTCTTACACCTAAATAGTGTGGCTCTGGATTATATAATGTACATAAATATGTAGCTATTTATTACACAATACATTAGAACTAATTTTCATTGTACACCACGGACGGTATAAGTATATTTGTATATATAGTTTATGTATTTATAAGAATGCATATCATTATAAATTAAAAATAAGATAAAATAAATTAAAAAGTAAGATATGTAGAAAGTTTGTTTTCTAATTCGTCTGCCTCGTTGGTAGTCGGAAGCGCGACTGCCGTTCGAGAGGTCCTGAGTTCGAATCTCGGGTCGGACACTAGTGGATTTTTCTAATTTAGATTTTCTAGTAGTGACTCGGAGTCTGGATTTGTGCCCGGTGCATGGCAATACCCTCACCACCTATTCCATATTGGGACGTAAACGTAACTGGTGAATTGTGGGAGTGTTCTACACTCCTCTGCCTGCCTCTTCGGAGATAACAGGCGTGATGTTACGTTATAAAACTCAATAAAGTTATATTATGCATCGCACCTACGACCCCCGGCTGAGCGGTCGGAAACCGTACTAGAGTTGGACACAAATTAAATTAAACAAATTACCTGTGTCTTAGTACCTACTAAGCATACAATCACAGCAAGGAATCCTTCAACTCTGTCCGTTCATTTATTGACATATTAAAGGTCGTTGCCATATTTAAAATATATATAAATATATTTCACACATTAAGTTACGAGTTAACATGACTATAATTCATAGTAAACATCTATTAACATACTTGTTAGTGTCAGTGTAAAGCTTTTGAAGGAGATATGCATATCAACAGTTCAATACTTCGAGTGAAGGTCATGGCATCGGATAATGGCATTAAATATGATTATTTCGAAAGGATTAACGCGCCTAGTTGATCCGCCATTACAGATTGAACACGTGTTAATTTGTTCACGTTATACATAACATTAATTTGTTCTGTGTAATGAATATTAAATTAATTTCCGATGCAAAACTCAGTGTTGCTATTTTGTTTTTTTTTTATTTTAATACTCGATTGGTTGGTACGTTATAATTAAATACAAATTTTAATCAATTTTCAGAAAATATCTTAAATTTTCCAGTTAAAAAAGGGTTCTTATTATAATACCACTATTCCACGAGAAGACGTCGAATGCCATATATCTATACATATAATTAAAGTCGTGAAGCGCCTCTCCGGTATTGGAATAAAGCAATTGAATCTCACCCAGACATTTCCTTGGACCTTCTCCAAACGGCATCCAATGGCACGGATGCATTTGGGCCTTATTCGCCGGAGAAAACCTCTCGGGATCGAACACGTCCGGCTTGGAAAATATCTCCGGGTCCATCTGGATGGCTGCTATCGGAACGAATATTAGCGTTCCTTCGTCTATTGTCAAGTCGCTGTTCGGCAGCTTGTAGTCTTTGGTACATCTCCTAAATAACGCCTGCATCGGTGGATACATTCGCATTGTTTCTGGGAAAAAAATTACACGTAAGTTCACGCCTATAATCCCCGAAGAGGAAAGTACAGGAATGTAGAACACTCCCACCATCCACCAGTAATGTTTACGTCCCACTATGGAATAGGTGGTG